>OMNW01035119.1:0-14748 GCA_900303245.1 Selene dorsalis | reverse complement strand
CATAAGACTGCGAAATAACATTTTTTTTTCATACCCTGCTGTTCTACTTTCATTTGTTGTCCATATTCCAGCAGCATCATCCCCAGGCAGCAGGGAAACATTTTGAAAGCTGGGCTGCTATTGATGACAGAATCCTTACATATGCCCAGTTAAGGGTAAAAGTATATGTCATAACATAATCTATTTAAAAGAAGTAAAAGACATTTAAGATACATTTGAAATTAGACTTCTCTCACATGGCATCACTTGTTAAATATAAATGTTTGCCATATGAAGCTGAAGTTGGGCTGTAGATGACCTGCCTGAAGCATTTGATCTATTTTAAGATTCACAATGTCGACTCTACTCCAGTTTCTTCACTGTTGTGGGTGACTTGTCCTCTGCTTCTCTCTCTGTTGCAGTTCCAAACTCATGTATGTGTCTATATGTAAAGGCTGGGTGACCCTCTCTCTTACACCAACTCACTGCTTGCTTTTTTATTTAGCATGGGCTCTTATCAAACACATTCAGGTGACTGGGTCACTTTATAGGTGCTGATTCTTTTCAGTGAACTTGGAAGATCTAGTTTCTACTTTTACACTTATAGGGCACTTTCAATGACATCACACTTTACCTCCAGATGTCTCCGTTTTAGCTGATCTGTGCACCATTATTTTAATATGTTAGTCATTGTTAAATATTAATTCTTGTATGTGTGCATGTATCCTATAATATATGTGTGTGTGTACACATGTATGTATGTATGTAACATAAAGGCAGCAGATACATTTTTGTCATGCTAAAATTCAAATTAAAGGTATCCCTGGCCTGTTGTGTGCCCAGGATCAAATGTTACTTTATAAACTACAACAGAATTTGGTCCATTGTAAGATGTTACAAAACTCACTGTCACAAGCTACATAATCAACAGACCTATAGCAGCCAGTCAGTACCAGGGCAGACAAAACTATTTACTTTATCGGTGGTCAGCAACGCTGTGTATTGTGCTCAAATCGATAAATTGCTAAAGATTGGAAAAATCTGAAGATCCTGTTAGCTCTGCTTCCCCCACCCATCCACAAGAGAGGGGAAAGAGTCTGAAGGCCCATCACTGAGGAGTTAGTCTGACTACTTAGATAAGTGTGGGTTACCTGAGTACTGCTCAATAACTATGAAGCTGATGTAGGGACCAGAATGTTTGTGAATGTAAACTCCTTGGGCTCCATCATATGACCCTGCCCTTGCAGACCGACCCCTTGACAAAATCTAGTTTTAAGATTTCAAATGTTTTGGTTTGTATTGATCAAATATTTATAACATTATAAAGTTGTGTGTTATTAAAGTGCTCAAGCTGCTCTTCAACCACATAGAAAACCAGGGCTGTAACCATAGCCTATTCATGATCATGATAATTCACTCCATATAATATGAGAATAGTTAAATGCATATATCCTGAAGCCAGAGTTAACATATTGACAAAAAACATTAAATTTATCATGGAATTGCTTCTTTTTTTCTGGCCTACAGTTACTCAAAATGTAGAGTATATGAAAAGGGTGAAAGTGTCGAAGATTCATGTGAAAAACTGATACATTTTTGGGTAATGTTGCAAACTCGAGGTACAGCGAAAAGCAATACCCGCCATGTTTAATAGGGGCCTACAGGGCCTAACAACAACAGGTTTATGTTGCGGCCCCCTCGGGGGGTTCATCAGGTGGTCTGAGCCGCAAACCGTGGCCTATTCTCCGGTTTCAGCGTGACTCAGCGGATGTGTAGATGTATTCGACCCGTTTGTCGGTATGTTGCGAGTTGTGTCTTGCATTAAGCGTGACCATGATTTAATACATGCTAAGACATTAGGAGCCAAAACTTTAGCTATAGTGGACATTTTACCGGTTCTACAGGTTAACTGTTTGCCGCAGTCTGCGCCTCATGTAGCTGTTAAGAACCGTGTTTCTGCGCATCGTCCAGCGGTGATGAGCTGCCTGAACGCACCACAGCCGTGTAGGCGGACGCTGACCTCTGCCCATGCGCAGTCTAGATTTCGGGGATGGGTCTATCGATGGAATCAAGATGGCGACTCTGGCAAAAGCGCCAATATATTTACTGAAGTAGATGTCCTAAATTAACCGCAGGAGCGGGTTTTCTCAAGCCCCTCGGGGGTTTCGTGAAACATGAAGACCGGAAACATGTTTTGGAAGAGGAATTGACTGGGATTAATACCTTAACTAAGTCAGCGACATGTGTGAGAGCTATGCCCGCTCGCTGCTGCGTGTGTCGGTGGCGCAGATCTGCCAGGCTCTGGGCTGGGATGCGGTTCAGCTCACTGCGTGCGACCTGCTGTCCGATGTACTGCATCGATATATCCAGCAGTTGGCCAGGGTTTGCCATCGGTACTCTGAGCTCTGTAAGTGCTTCATTTATTATCTCGATTACTTTTTAACCCATAAGCCCGAAGTAGTCGTTGTTGTTGAGTGGTTTCGTAGCTGGCGC
Organism: Selene dorsalis; assembly: GCA_900303245.1. Lineage (NCBI taxonomy): Eukaryota > Metazoa > Chordata > Actinopteri > Carangiformes > Carangidae > Selene > Selene dorsalis. The sequence goes on along the minus strand of OMNW01035119.1, from coordinate 12,276 downwards.
CCCCTAGCAAAGGTTGATGTGTCAAAAAGTACAGTAGCTACATAGCTAAGCGGATTCCATGTGTTGTTTGTACTATGACTATGATGCTTTCCGCCTGTGGTCCACACACCGTGACAAGCTCATGCCATGTGTATTTGTGAGTTAAGTGTTGTATTATCTGTAAATGAATCGGTATCAGTGTAAAACCTGTTGAGCATTACTACCTGCTACTAGCTTGGATGTCAACATCAGTCCAGGCACATCCTAGTATGTGCAACACAAGTACTAGAATGTAGTCAAACCCTTATACCAGATTATTATTGACTATAATAAGTATAGCTAAATTGATATAAGACATGCGGAAGGTATGCTGAGGTGTAATCACTTGTTTTGATGGTGCATTTTAGATGGAAGAACAGATCCAGTCCTGGATGATGTCAGCCAGGCCTTCAGGCTGCTGGGTGTGAGTCTGAGTGAACTGGAGGACTATGTCCACAACCTGGAGCCCGTGGCCTTTGCCCAGCAAACACCACTCTTTCCTGTGAGCAAAAACAATGTCCTGCAGTTTCCCCAGCCTGGAGCCAGAGATGCAGAGGAAAGGAAAGACTACATTCCAGAATATATGCCACCCTTGGTCTCTTTACAAGAAGGTCAGTACATAAATAGATATATGTATGTATACACTGTGTATTTGGTGTTTTCCATAGGTTGAGAGTTTGTTTGTGATGGCCAACATTCAGCTAGACTGCGGTCTACAAGCAATGCAGACTACAAACATCCACTCAGTTTATCAGTATTTTTTTCATTTGCTAAAACCATTGTAATCTAAGGCAACAGTTCTGCAATTTATTTTATGTCCATGTTAGCCATAATGTTCTCTTTTATTTGTCTCCAACGTTATCTCCTGCACATATATCACTAAAATCCTCAAACACACTTCTCGACATAATATCATATGAATTATTTGCGGCACAAACTACATGCCACCATTAAGTTGAATGAGCAGCCATCTCAAACAGTTTCAGAAAAAAACTACATTTTATCGCCCATGAAAGAAGGATTGTATTAAACAACATTCAGTTAAGCTTATCTATTAAATTGTCATGTAAATCCCATATCTTTGGCCGGGGGCTAATCAGTTTCGATTGGCCAAGCTGATAACTTATATCTGTGTTAAGAGAGGTCCTGTGTTTGTGAGAATTCAGGGTGATTAATTGTAAACAGTGCTTCACTAATTTTATGTTCCTTTCCATTCTAGAAGAGGAGGAGGAGGAGGTCCTCGCTGACATGGGCACCTCAGCTGAAGCTATGCAGGTGGCGCTGGAAGAGGATGAGGAAGAAATAGAAGACGATGAGACGGTCAATGATGAGAATCACCCACTGAAGAGGCACTTAGACAGCCCTGATGCAGCTGTTGGTATGATGCCTACCTCTAAGAGACCACGCATGTACCCTGGCCTCAGTCCAGAATGGGGGGTTGAGCCCAGGGAGCCCCTCACTTCTCTCAACCCACAACGCGTCCCCCCAGGCATGTTGCCTTCTCACGATAGCCTTGACCCCCTTTCTCCTGAAACACCTCCTGGAGCCCTGCCTTCCTTCAGACCTCAGCCAGTAGTACCAAAACACTCTGATCAAAAGGGCCTCCCCACTCCAGGAAGAAAGCCCAAGGTCTCATCCCCTGGCAGACAACGGACTAAGTCCCCTAAAGGGGTCATTCCTCTTCCAGTGGGTGGTAGTCCCATCCAGTCTCCAAAACCGTCTAAGGAAAGGAAGAAATCCCCAGGCAGGACAAAGAGCCCTAAAAGCCCCAAGAGCCCAAAAGTAGGCTCAGTCAAAGCATCTCAACCGACAAGCAAGACAGATAGTGTGCATAAGTTACCGCTGTCTGCGCTGAGTGAGAGGATGGGCAAAGAGAACATCCACATGCGTCATAATATAGAGGACAGGGAGTTAGCTGAGGGGCCCTTCAAGAAACTGGAGCCCGATAACACGGCCATCGATGACTCTATCGATGCTGTGATTGCCAGAGCGTGTGCTGAGCGGGAGCCTGATCCTTTTGCTTTCTCATCTGGCTCTGATTCAGATAGCAATGGGTTCTCCAGCCCCAGGAGACTCACCATTATGGAGCCATCTACACCCAAAGTCCTGATTGGTGTTAGCAACTCTCTAAAAGACACATCAACGCCACTTCACCCACAGGCACACACAGGCCTAGGAAACTGGACTATGGATGATTCAATCAATGAGGTGATCCGAAAGGTCAACCAGGGGGGTCCCTCTGCAGCACCCCTGCCAACCCAAGCAGAGTACGTGTCTTCAGGATCAGCCTCGCCACCGACTCCTGAACCTCTTCTTAAAGTGTTTGAGGAGAAGAACAAGATTGTGTCGTCAGTAGATGTCAAGAAGAAGCTGAAGAAGGAGCTCAAAACTAAAATGAAGAAGAAGGAGAAAGATAAGCCAAAAGACAAAGACCGGGAAAAAGATAAGGGCAAGACAAAGGAGAAGAATAAGGATAAGAACAGGGATAAAAACAAGGAGTTTTCTAAGGATGCTAAGATGCCTTGGAAGGAGTTTGGAATGAAGGATGATGAGCTCTTCCTTCCGAGAGACTTTACTCTACCTGAAGGCTCCATTAAAATAAAATCCAGAGATGGAGATGTCCCCAAGAAGGAGAAGGAAAAACACAAAGACAAAAAGAAGGATAAAGAAAAAAATAAAAAGGACAAAGATAAAAGAGAGAAAGGTAAAGACAGAAATAAGGACGACAGACAGAAACAATCTGCGCTGGCCCCATTCGCTCTGGGTGAAATCCCACCACTGTTCAGCCCCTCTGCCTGCCTGCGTATACCCTCCATGCTTCCTCCTTTGGCTCCGATCCTCCAGGATAAAGAAATAAAGAGCAAAGAGAAGGACAAGAAGAAAGACAAGAAGGAGAAGAAGAAGAAGAAAGATAAGGAGAAGGATAAGGAGCGAGAGAAGGCCAAAGAAAAGGAGAGGGAGAAAGAAGAGAAGAGGAAAGAAAAGGAAAGGGAAAAGGAGAAACGGGAAAAGGAGAAAGAAAAAGAGAGAATTCGATTGGAAAAGGTAACTTCTTTTTGCTCAGTTCATCATTATGTCTCAGTTTTAAGGTGCCATTTAGACTGACCTTTGTCATTCCTGTTTCCTCAGGTGAAAGTGGAAACTCCAGCTGCTCTACCGTCTCCAGTCATCCCCAGACTAACGCTCAGGGTGGGAGCAGGCCAGGACAAAATGTAAGCAGAGAACAAATGTTTCAACATTAGTTCTTCCATCGTCTTGTTGCTTGTTGCAAGAGGTTCTCCTTTTATTACACAATTGAAACTGAAACAAAACTGAAAGGCAGTTTTACCATGACCTTATTTTCTCATAGTTCATGATCTGAATTAAAATGTAGTCAATTGTATAGTACTTGATTATCTAAAGGTCTTGTACTCTACATTTGAAAACACTTGGCTTTCTAACACGAAAATACACTTTGAAGGATAAGACATGTGTTTTTATTGCATTTGTAAAAAGTAAAAAGTAATGTTTGGGATTTTTACTGAAACTAAGATAGTATGGTATTGACACTGATGTAGAAAAAATGTGCAACTCATGTTTAGACCTCATATTCAAGGGACCTCAGCACAAATAAAGAAAATGGACAAGACACTGATTTTGAAAGCAATGTGATACAAAGTAAATAATTAATTCAAATTGTGTATGAATCATGGTGGTATACTGTGTGTTGGTGCTGACCTGTATTCGTCCCGGTCCATCACCAGCGTTATCAGCAAGGTGGTTCCAAATTCAGAGCCCAAGACACCAGCGCCCAAGACCGTGGCCGCCAAGTCTGGACCTGGGAATCGCCCTCGGACGCCTCCACCTCCCCCAATACTCTCTCCAGTTGTGCCCCCTCTGCCTCCACCTCCGTCTCCAGTCCCAATAGCTCCTGCCCCATCGTCTTTACTCTCCCTGGGCCCTATGCTGTCTCCCGCCACTTCCCTCAAAACGCCAGTTCGCAGTGTAGTAACTGAGACCGTCAGTACCTATGTGGTGAGTGCTCGTACTCTACACCTTTGCTTTCGTATATGATGCAGCCCTGATTGCTTTTCTTCAGTCTACATGACATGACATGAAGATAGAAGGTTGTACATGGTTATGCATGTTAGCGAGTTAGCGAGCAGTCTGTTGGTAATGCTTTTTTTTTGTCTGTATTCACCCAAGATTCGAGATGAATGGGGGAACCAGATCTGGATTTGTCCTGGATGTAACAAACCTGATGATGGCAGTCCCATGATAGGATGTGATGATTGTGATGATTGGTATCATTGGTAAGAGACATGTCCTCCTTGTACTTTCTCCTCCTTTTCTGGCCCATTAACCCACTTTATGCCACATTGTGATGTGATGTAAGGTTATAGTTTTTCATAACGCAGAATTCAGTTGCAGTTGTTATTGCTGATTACAGCTATAATTCACAGATTTGTGTTCGTGCCGAAATTCACTTTTGTGTACATACAAAGAATGACCACATGAAAGATTTTTACCATTTATTATGAAAACTCACAATGACCCCACAATTATAACAATTAGACAAGTGAAATGCTGTTGCTCCAGCCTTATTACAATATATTCTAACGTGTGTATTGGCAAAAGTGACGTAGAGGGAAAAAAAGGCCATAAAGAGGAGTTTATTATATTTCTGATTAAGGAGCACAATTTAACTTTGACAGTTTTTGCTCAATGTTGAAATAACAAATTGACACATTTACTCTCTCTAGTCTTGGAGTATCAGCAGTGAGTGTCTGTGTAGGAGTCAAGCTCTGTAGTAGATCCGTGTTCCTCTGTCAGTGTCTGACCGAGAAACCATAATATATCCTAAATGTTAAATCTTCATAAAATCTACCAACTCTGGTTTTTCATTCACATTTGTGAGACAGCAACTCTCACTGCCAGACTGTTCAGGTGCAACACTTATATATGGTTCCTCAGTTCATCATATAGTCATACAAACTCTGTGTTTCTTTCCTAGAAAAAACACACTTGGTTGAGTAACTTTGTCTCCAGTGTGGATGGCCTTCAGTAAATTATTTCAACTCGTCCATGGCCAGGCACCTTGAAAGTCTCCTCAGCCTTTGATAAGAGTGTGAAGTCATTATTTCTTTGACAGGGCAGGCTAAACTAAAGAAAGTCTCATACCCAGCTGAATGTCCTGCAGTGGTTTGTGACTAATACCTGTGGTGTTACACCTCCAGCAGAAATATAAAAATAGCTGCTTCCTCAGCATCTTTTCACTCAGCTGACCTTTCTTCTTCTCTTGTCTGCTCAGGCCTTGTGTCGGGATCCTCACAGCGCCTCCGGAGGACCAGCAGTGGTTCTGTGTTAAATGTTCCAGTAAGAAGAAGGACAAAAAACACAAGAAAAGGAAACACAAAGTGCATTGAGACTATGCAAAAAGCACATATTTAGGACTTTTTTGGACTAAAAGCCATTGCTGAACACTCGTGGCACTGCTGTAAAATAAAAAAAAAAAAAGAAAGTTTAAAATTGTGGCTGATTCTAACTTCTAATGATTTTTTTAAATGATGTCAGCCATGATGCATTGTGACTTGGTAAGAAAAAAGGCTTTAACCAGCACATATCCAGCCTTAGTTCTCACGTGGACCCTGTGGTATTCCCTCATTCACCTGTAAATTGTTTGCTTGTTTTGGATGAATCATGACAGCCATGTTTGTATAAGGAGACCGTGACAGTGACAGATGAGCTCTACAAGGCTGAGCCACACAACAACTAACATTTATTGTCTTTATTTCTGTTTCCTTCACATCACCATAAAAGGAACAACCTCAAAGTCAAACATTTCTCCAGTTTTCTGCAGTAACATTGAAATGTCATGTATATAATGATGATGGCATCAGGCGTGTATAAATGTGTAAATACCAACTTCCAAGCCAAGTGCATTTTGTTCTTAGGATTCTGACTTGTTAAATCCATTTTCAGATATTGGTTTTTAACTCGAATTATTTTCTGTAATTTCTGTACATTTTTTAAATTCAAAGTTTGTATTTTTATTTTTTCTTCATATGGATTTGTCCTTGGAGTTATACTGTAGCTGTGCTTGTAATGTAATTCATTTCGCTGATATTTCAATATTAAAGATGAGCAGTCTGTGTACTCACAGACTTTAAGACGTAAATTTCATTACCATCAAAACTGTACTGTAATTCCATGTCAACCTCTTTTGTGCATCCTAATTTTATTTCAACCCTGACAGACGTCTCTACAGTCACCTCCCTTTTTTTTCTCCAGTAGCTGTCTGTTTGCATTTGCTTTACAAAAATAGATTGGAAATATTTTTAACAAACTGAGTTGCAGATGTTGAATTTTGTTCCTTCTCATTTCGAATAATTTGTCATCAGTTGAATTTTCTTAGCTGAGAGCAGTTGGTCACAGATCGAGTTAAGGATCTGTCATTGCGTCTGTTGAATGCATTAGCCTAGATTTGAGGCTGTCCTGCTGATGTCTCATTCTACAGGACACCCACATGAGATATGTGGGACGGAGCTGGACAGTTGCATTTCACAGACTCGTCTTATCTGAAACACTGATGGTGGATTTTGAAGAACTGATTGAACGTCTCAACGTGTCTAAAAATGTCTTCTGTGCCGTTTGCAGCAGCTGTTTTTGCCCTTCCCTCAACCACCACACGGTGTCATTCTTCATGCACTGTCACTATGGCACGCTGTGTCTGACATGTTGAGACAACACGAAAACGTGTTTCACCATATTATGAATGTCAGAAATGTTAACAGGTGTCTCTCAGCTGCTACATGTGGAAGCCTTATCTTGCCTCGAAGTGAAACCAGTTGAAGACATCTTACTGTTCATGAGGGAACCTATGGCCGACTGGGACTGTAGATATGATTTACAGCCCCTCAGAGGCCATTAAGACTCAGATCTCTGTTGAAGAGACTGCACTGTGAGATAGTAAAGGTGTTTCCCTAAGTTATCAGTGGACTATTTTACGATGTAGGTATTACATGTCTGATCTAACTTTTTCCAGGACAAGTACTTGCCTTTTACGCCTATAGCAGAAGGCTTTATTATTATTCAGCTGTAACCTCATGCTGAATGATGGGTTTCTGCTCATTTCTGTGTACAATCAGCAGACCAGTATTGGCTGTCCTTGGAAGTCTAGCCGGTTGATGCGTTAGCATAGAAATCAGATCAGAAATGTATTTTGAAGCAAAAACAATTCAATGATTTATAAACAAGTAGCAGTGCATTCAAATCAATGCTTTGGCAGAGCAGTGGTGTGCTGACTGAGCTGCAGCTGGCTGCACTCTCAAAAGCCCACTGATGTTCATCCTACTGAGGTTAAAGACATAGAGTGGTTTAAATCTGGTTTGGACATCAGTTCTCCACTTCTGCTATCCTTTTAAGGTGGTAATAGATTGTGACATTCTTGTATTGACTAATGTTAAAATGTAGATCTGAACCCATGACTACAAATGAGGGTGGCTTTCAGTCTGCTTGGGGGATTCAAGTAATATCCTACTCTGATTGAAGAGAACTGTGGCACGCCCAATCACTGATTGGTTCAATGTCCATATTTGGTGAGTGCAGGCACGATGTAGTCAAAGTAGGACTGCGCCTCAGGCTTTCACATACAATACTTCGATTAGATACGGTTGCCTGACTCATTCATTTCTTCGAATTTCATCATTTTACCTCACCTCTCTCTCTTTGAGTGTGTGTCACCCATACTGTATATGACTATAAGTGGTAATCTGCACAGTGTCTTCCAAATAACACCAAATGAAAGAGGAAGTGGAAAAACTGATGTCTGGCCAGAGAGAAGAAGGAAGTACAATGACTTCTGTCCATGCAAAATAAGCTGACATTTCACTGTGGTGTATCTTTTTATCATATGAGGTGCATCCACTCATGCAAACCAACACGAACAGTCAGTTAAGACAGCTCAGAGGTGATTCAGTACGTTAAATCTGCAGTAAAGAACCTTGTGTTTTTTAAGGAAAAGGTCTTTCGTGGAAAAAGGTAACATTCATTTTTAAATTTAGATGTCAAAAAAGGTCATCGATACTCAGCAAAACAGTGTCAAATGCAAACATGCTCCACTCGTGGCTGAGGTGGCCCTCACCCACCCTCTTCAATCACACATGCTGGTGTCAGGTCTCGTACAGTCAAAGCTTGTTGCTAGCATCTGTTGGATCATAAATTTTACTGCGCAGTGCTGGTAAAGATAGAGCCGTGGCACATCTTGACATATAAAACGATTAAATCTTTATTTCTAATTATGTAAAAAATGTTTCACTTGGATCTACGGTGTCTTTAAAACAGCTGCGATGATTCTATTCATGCTGCTAATTTACACCTAAACAGATCCTGATGTTTCAAATTCAAGTGCCAAATTAGTTTTACTTCCTCAACGTTAAAACTCGTGCTTAGCGTTAGTGCACGCTACAGAGCCCAATGTTCACCGAGCTGGAACAGTTTCAGTTTTAACCCACATAAATACAGACAGGATTCACGCGTACCATCAGTCCCAAGGGACCCGGTAAGTGTTAAAAAGGGAAAGCTGATGGTTGCTTTCACTCATCATGAGACCACCTGCAGTGCTGTAAACATGTGCTGTTATTTGACTTATTACAGGACAAGCATGAGTGCTTTTTTTTTTCAGCTGCTAGCAGCCATTTTTTTTTTCTCCTTTCACTGTAGATGTGCACAGGATGTGGAATTGAAAGCAGCGCAACTTTGCTGTATTCGTTTCTAGCTTTCACAGTTTCACCACATCATACATTTCTTGCAGCATTCCCATGTTATTTCATGTTAGTTTCAGCTGTGAACCATTACTGCACATGGCGTTATCACTCCCTGCCTTTGTAGTTCTTGCACATGATGGTGGATCAGAGCAGGAAGAGGGACCTTCAGTTATTCTGTGCTCTGCATGATGCTTGTGGCACTGACAGAAATACTAAGCAGCAACACATCATACAGAACGGGATTTCAACATCAGTGTTTAAAATATTCATGTCAGCAGAAAGAAAGAGCAGGGCTGAAAATGAGGAGGATTTGTGCAGCGATCAGAGGAAGTGGAGCCCCTTCATGCTGATCTTCTCAACTATACTGATACCAGCACACACTGACATGACCTTGTTTCAGATGACTTTCCTACTTAATGTCAAGTTACGCTAAAGGGACCCAACACCTATGGGAGAATGAGACCTAGATTTGATTTCTCCTGGGGTTTGTGCAAAGAATATTGTGACAAATTGCTCTTTAATTTTTAATCAGATGGTATAATGATATCAAAACATGCTTTAAGCGTGTCACTTTTGTGAGGATTCATTATAAGTTCAGCCTTCATGATATTCCAACCTGCACAGGCAAATGAGCTCTGTCCCATGCAAATTGACCTGTGAGGCTTTTCTAGATAATACTCTCTGGTTCAGTCTCTTTGCTCTGAGCCCTGTTGATTCCTGGTCACCTTTTCCAATCATTTCCTCCCCTACACCTTACTGTAGTTTTACATGGAGGTAGGTAAAAGTCATTTGAGTTGATGTACATTATTCAGAGAGTTACCACAGGTAGGGCCCACAGGTGGATCTGTACCATAGTTCCTGGCAGTCAAATTAACTGCAGGTATTTCAGTCCCAGCTCAGACTGACTGCAACCTGATAGTGAATAATGGTGACAGTACTGTACTCTGTCTTTATTTAACAAGTATCCCTTCTGACTGTAATGTTTGCCTATGTTCTGGTACGCTATCTTTATCCCTATCTACTCCAAAATAATGACATGATGCTGTCAAGAAGAGCTCTCTACCTGTCACCCACTGGTTCGTTATCAGCCAACTCACTGGAGCTGAGCTGAAAATTGGTTATGTTTACCTGCAGTATGCACAGGTGTTAAGAGATGAGCAGAATGTTTAATGAATTATGAACATTATATAGTGGGAAATGGGCACATTTATGAGGATACCACATTAAACAGTATCCAGGGTTATGTGTTGGCCTTTATTTGGTTCAGATACATGCCAGCTTCCACAGAGGCATGCCACAAAACCAGGACTCGTGGATGAGCTCTTGTGGCAACTGTGTCGTTGCTTCTTCTATTTTTCCCCAATCTGACAGTGGGAATAAATCATCCATGTCCAATTTCCTGAAGTTTTCCTAATATGGGTGTCAATTAGTGCAGGAGTGCTACTGTGGCCACAGCTTTACAGCCTGCAAACTGGGCTGCCGCAGGCAGCACAATGCATTAGCGCATGATGAGCTGTCAGAGAGGATTATTTCAGCCACGCCAGTCAGCAAAGGGGGTGGGCGCCGCTCTGCTGCACTAAACCGAGGAGAAGGAGTGGGCGGGAGACAGAGAAAGGGAGAGAAACACATAGAGGAAAGAGGGAAAGAGAAGAAAGTGTCCATTACACCGGGTGGATTTTTCCAGAGCACCGATGTTGGAACACTCTTCTGAGCTGGCCCTGGTGCAGAGTTTGTATGCCAACAGCATGCGCTGTCCCCCCTCTGCGGCCGGGATCTCTGTCAGGAATGAAGACCTGCCTATGAGGTACGTTGGGGTTGGCCCCTCATTCTGATCTGGGCTAGCTTTTGTGGAGCAGCCCGTATTTGGACTGCCTCTTTGTCTAGGCTGGATATTGTCATAGGATGTATTGTTTCCAGTTGAGGCGTTCTTCCTGCTGTGATTGTGGCTGTGCGTGTGGTAGTGTTCTCCTGGTGTCACTATATTTTTCCCCCAGGAGCCCAGAAACCATGTATCTGAATCTCATTCATTTGGCTGTTCAAATCCACCCCATCCTTACAGCATTCAGATAATACACCTAGGGAGTAGTGCTGTAGTTGTAAATGCCTATAATGTAATTGGATCAATAGCTTTGTATGGTCATATCATTAAATTTCCCATCCTCCTGTTTTTGAAGCTCCTCAAGGGCTCACACACTTGCATAAACTATAAATAATGAAAGGAAGATGAACGTGTCAGTGATGCAGGTTCTTGTCTCTGAATTGCACAGCTGACTCAAGAACACAAAGCTGGGTGATTACATATTGACTGAAACCATCCCAGGCCTTCTTGTACTTCCTCACAAAAGATAGCAATTATCTTTAGAAGAACAAGAAGAAACATTTCTACCAACAGTGGTATTTGCATGAATGTAGGGGAACTGGACAGTGATAAGATGGTGTTATCACGTGTGCTTGGTTCATCTTGACACAGTAGATTTCCTCTAAGAAGGCTGATGAAATTCCATCTCTCCATTTTTTGTTGGTCGCCATTCTGCAAATACTTCCAGGAAAGGCAGAGAAAAAGAAAAAGTGCCTTCAAGTTCATGATGACGTGTTTGAAGAGACACAACGTGTCCCATTTTAGTTGGAGCCTGGGCTATTTTTATTTGTGCAGTTTGTCATCAAAGGGTGTAAATTTAAATAGTGGACAGTGATGAGTGACCCTTGGGAATTCAGTTCCACTGCATAAGGGGAAAACATTTGATGTAAACAACAAAAGCATGGTACGTGTGGTGGATTATGATAGGATTACAGTAGTAATAATCTGAGATTAAGAACAGGAGGCTAGTATTAGTAGGTGCCAGCAACTAGGCATTGGCCTCTGGAATCCACTCCAATAAACATCCCTAAAGAATTGAGAAGGAGACGCATGCCAGATGGTAGAAATAAACTGTTATGATGACATTACGTACCGCACAGAAAACTGTCTCTCTGTATGACTCTCTATGTATTGTATGTATTGTACATACCCACAAGGGAAACAGTGCTGCTTTTTACAAGAATGCTGCTTCTTTCATCACAAATCTATTCAATATGATCCCGGAGATCTAATTGAGTCAAAGGAAATATGTGGATGCTGCAGATGGGATGACATTATTGTATTTTTCCTCCATCTTAATGAAACCTGATTCTCCAGAGAGGTTTACACTACCTTTTTATAGCAGGCCCTAAAGCTTAATGGTAATGCATGTTGTATAGTGGGGCTTGTCTGCATGTATGACAAAATAGGTCGCATATTACATTATGCATACAAACCTCTTTTAGGCATCGTTTAATAGAGCATACTCTGCACTGATGCCAGGTTGCCTTGAAATTGCTATGGATACAAGGATTAAGTCAGATTTCATAAATGGGATGTTTCTTAACACTCGCCATGAATAATATTTTTGGATTGTGCAGCTGCTGGAGCAATAATGAATGGTTTGATAATTAGGCTGGGTCCCCCACCCGGCCAGTACTTGACAACAACCCCTCC
>OMNW01035118.1:17490-47581 GCA_900303245.1 Selene dorsalis | reverse complement strand
ATTTATCCATAAAGACCTCAAAAAAAGTTCTGACATAAAAGTGTTCAAATGAACTGTCATTTAAATTTTAGTTCATTTCCACCACTTTTTTAAAGTTGTCTCTAAAACGATTGTTGTTCTGCACCTGATGGACAGCCAGCATCTCTTGGAGGCAGGAGAGACTTTGGGGTTTCTGGGACATCGATTCCTCGACAAGTTTCTCCTGTATACGCGTCAGGTTTTTACACCTCTTCTCAAAGGTCTGCGAACTCTGACGTTCAGCCTGTAGCTCTCTGGAAAACAACATCACAGTATATGAGTATTTATTTATCTATTCTATTAATTTGCACAATATTATGATCAGGCAAGCAAAATCACTAAAATACAGTAAACAGGATGTGCAGGAAAACGAAAACAAAAATTCTACCGCAGACAAATTTTTTTACAGCTCTGCATTTGTTGTAACATCTTTCGTGGACTTGATCACCTGTGCACATCAGATGTGTGATTCATGCTTTCGATCCACTGCCTGCTGAGTCTGTGCAGCCTCTCCTTCTCGTGGCTGCTCAGGGTCAAACAGCCGCTCGTCTCCCTGACGTCCACCAACGATGGGAGCAGATTGCTGAGCTCCAGGAGAACCTGCTACAACAACCGAGACACATTCAACGTGAGGCTCGTTTCAGTCAAAACCACTTGTGTGATCCACGTGCTTTGAGTTTAAACATGTACAGAGAGGCTTGTTCAAGGGGAAGAAACAGGGACTCAGACCAACCTTCACAGAGTCTTTGTCATTTACAGCAGCTTTGAGTTTATGTTGTAAGTTCTGTGTTTTCTTTTCAAGGGTCTGCAGAGAGATACGAAAGTGTCTCTGCTCGTCCACATCGTCCTGCACACAGAGAGAAACAGACCCGGTTTAATAAACCTGGATTTGACGTCTTCAAACCAAACATCAGATAAACTGGTCTGTGGAGGTGAAACCAATATTTCTGATTCAGAAGAAATGCTGCAATTTTTGTTTTTTGTTTTTTTTTAACCTGCAGACTTTTCTTCTTCCCTGACATGGCCTGGCACAGCAGCAGGACGTCACGTGACAGCAGCCTGGTCTCTGATTGGATTAAATTTGCGGCAGGTGGTCCGAGCCGTCCAATGAGAGGCTTGGAAGCCTCCAGCACATCTCCCACGCTGCTCTGCAAACCCTCGGCAACAACCTGCAGCTTCTGGAGAGAGAGAGAGAGAGAAAAATGACAGAAATTACAAATAAATGATTACAGTTGGTCCATTTCCTGTTTCTGCTGTGAGCACGGCTGGTTTGACACATGTATGTAACACACAGAATTTCATGTGCCCATCATCTTTAAAACTGTTTTCTCTTTTTTTTTGTCTTGTTTTCAACAAATGACTTCATTCAACTGTCCCAAAATACATCTCCCTGTACTTCTGAAAAGGGCAGAAACGGGGGAAAAAATTTAATGGTGAACTGGAAACTTTTTTTTTTTTGGTTTGGTTGTTTTTTTATGCCCGAATGAGCAAAACAGCAGATAATGCAGCATCTGGGCTGAGCATGAGTACAACAGATTAGGTGTACGAACGCAGCACAGGCCCTCGCTGATATTTCTGCACATCAACACATCATGTCTGTCTGTCCTGTTCCAAGAAGAGGAGGCCATTCACTGAGAAAAAAAAACATTTGATTAGACTGTGAATGTAATGCATAGGGACTCTGAATCAGCCACAGGAACAGGATGAGTCAAACCGGGAATTTCTCTAAGTGACCCTCAGAAATGGCAAAAAATGAGTTCTGACTCATCTGCTGTTGTTAATGTTGATGTTTGTGAGCACGAAATAAACAAATATTGATCATGTTCAGATCACCAGTGGAAGATTTTCTTACTTTTTCAAGATCTTATCTCACATATTGTCACACAATTCTTAAAAAAAAAAAGGAAACAGTATCAACTAAATTCTTATTACAGACATTTGCTGCACACATTCAGCCTGTGTATAAAGCTGCCCGGACTCACCTCCACTGACTCAACCATGGTCTGTGTGTCCTGCTCAGGTGACCATGAGGAGCTGGTTAGCTCCTCCCACTGAAGCCACAGCTGCTGCAGATGATGGGAGCAGCTCTCAGAGAGACCACTGTACTCCTGCCAGAGACAGACCGTCTCTCTGGTCTTCACGTGCTCGTCCTTCAGCTCCTGCACCACGTCCCTCCACCTGACACGACCACAGTTCATTAGTACTCAGTAATTAACCTGTCTGGATAAATCCTGTCACATGAACTTATTCACAAGTCTCAAAACCCAAGAACCTGCAGTATTAGTGTCAGACTAAGTAAAACAATATTTTATTTGTTTATTTATTTGTACATGGATCCCCATGTACAAAGTTGTCACCTTGATGAGGACTATTCTGTTATTGTCATTGTTCATTTTATTTTATTTGTCTGTTTGAATGTGTAGGATATATATTTGTACACCGATAATAATGTTCTGATACACACTTAAAATTTCACTGACACTTGACAACAGTGATGCACAGAATGATTTTGTGGAAACCTTTGTGATTTATGCCACTGACCGTGTCCGCTCTCCTTCCATTTGCTCGCCTAGTAGCTGTGCTGCTCCTCGATGAAGAGTCTTCATGAGACTCTTGTGCGATTTTTCCACAGCCGTCCACAGCTCTTCGCCTTTTCTAGCTTCCTCCTGGAGTTTCTGTGCAATAGAAAACATTGTTCTTTTATATTCCCCCTTTGGAGGTGCATTTACTTCCCTCAAACCCATGTTTAGGGACACAAAAGAGGTTTGATGTCAACGTGCTGCCACCACTTCACTGAATCTGCCACAACCAGCTGGAAGTGCTTTTAGCCTCACACCGTCACAGTGCTCCGACAAAAAGTTTATTTTGTAGCTTAAAAGCAGTCAGACTTTTTAGATGTTGAATAACACTTGAGAAACATATTGGAGAATGAAGCAACATTTACTTTCTTCGTAAAACACCAAATATGATTATTGTAACTGTAAAGCCTTTATGTGCATGTTATATTCAAGATGTGATGGTCGGTGCATCTTCTCACCTGGAGGAGCTCCACGTGTCCTTCTGCCTGCTTCAGGGAGAAGAGAGGAGCTCCCTGATGCTGCAGAGCACAGCGCACCCTCCTGGTGATCAGGCTAACCTCCCTCAGGTCTCTGTCAAAGTAACTCCTCTCTGCCACAGTCTGTTGTAGAGCTGGTTTCAGAGCTTCCATCTGCAAATCAACAGAGACAAACTGGATCAGGATTTTTACTGCAGAGTAGTTATTCAAGGCTTTGAAGGAATATATTTCATATTCTGTCCCATTAAGTTGATGTATTTTAACATAAATCAAATACAGAGCAATATTAGCGTTCATTTAGAGTCATATCTCTAAGTAAAATATTCTCTCTTTTTTGGTTTGAAAAATGACTGAGTCTTTAGCTTGTTTACCAGCTAGTTGCTAACTTCATCTGTGTGCTGTTTGATGCTGCGTAATCAGGTCATTGTTGTTGTTTTTTTTTTTCGAAGTTTTTCCACAGAAAACAGTCGATTATAGGTGGAACCATAATGATGATTAGGTACTCTCTTTGGGTTCAGCAATGCAAGTCTCATTTTAGCCATTTCACATCAATACACTGACGCATAAATGTGGATAATATCAGACAATTTGCTGTTTCAGAACCAGTATGTGGCCACAGTGTCTTACCATCTTTTTAAAACCGGATGCACAGCTTATAATAATTCATGGTGATGAGTTTTAACATTAATTCACTTGTTGGGAAACTTAATTTTTCCATGTTTTTGCTGGTCGATTTTTACCTGTTGACTCAGATCCTGACAGACATGACTAATGCTCTCTGCCTGGTTTGAGAAAGCAATATCACAGGGGTGTTCCTCTTCCTTTTCAGAGTGAGCTCGTATAGTTTTCAGCTCCTGCAGAGCTGCAGCCGCCTTCTTCACTCTGCCCACAACAGCCTGGAAGACACAAACAGAGCCGGTCTCATGTCTGATGACAGCAGCAGAACAAACCGTACACACGTACAGCCATACAACCTGTTACTATACCTCCCACTCGTGCAGAGTCTTACGAGCCAGGGTTTGACTAGTGGGCTGTTCCCACTGACTCAGCTGCTTTTTCTGCCGTTCTATCCAACTGTGAAGATGCTGTAACCTCCTCTCTCTGGCTGCACAAGTGTGATGCATCTGTTCAGCTCGATGAATCTGAGGGCGAAGCCAAACGGTGGCTCAATCATGTGTAGAAACAACAGTCAGAACCGGAAAATCACATTTCGTCTTGGTCCATTTACAGAGTTACACAAGGCATAAATGGATTTATGTTTATGGTTCGATTGAAGAGTTCCAAAAACAACATAAACCATCAGCCAACATTTGTGCTGATCGATGATATTTGGGTTTAAATGACAATCCATCAGCAGAAAAAAAGACATCCTGTGGAGTCGTTGACTTGGTTGGAAACTCATCCAGGGTTCGAGCTTGTTGTTAGATCTGCTCTGTTTCACCACAGTTCACACATATGTAAAACAACTCTTAGCTTTGCAAGTTCAATTATTTCAATAAAAACATAAGACATGAAAATACATAGAAAACTACACTGGCTCATGTGTTTCGTAGGAAGATGGTAGCTGAGACACTGACCTTGCTCTCCAGCTGCCGCTGGACGTCCAGCCACTGGAGTCTCAGGCCACCAAGTGTCTCTGCAAACACTGAACGTTCAGACCGGAGAGACTGAATGTCTTCTCCCATCGCATGAGGCCGAGACTGGCACAGGAAGTCAAGGAGGAGCTGCCCACTGCCGATACCTGCCTTTAACTCCTGAAAACAAAAGAGACTTTAAAATGAAAGTAAAAAGTTTCTAGATGGCAACAGAAGAAGATAATACTTTCAAATATGGTATTTGTAATCCACTTCTGCTATGGAGGAAAGTTTATACTCACTTTCATCTGACAACTCATTTCCTACAGACTTATGTTTTTCATCAAGTGTAATCAGCAAGTGAGTGTGTATATATATTTGCAATTTTTGCAGAGGCAGGAACTCATGAAAAAAAAACAACTCCCTGAATAAGTTATTGGAATAAATAAATCTGAATAAAAGTGTCTGATTTGAAGTGATCACTTGAAAATAACCACTAATTAAAGAAAGTGATGCAGCAAAGGACAGAGTGAACAGCGCAGGTGCTTGTACCTTGTAGTGCTGCAGGACGTCAGCGATCTGAGAAGCATCTTTGGCCTTGAGAAGAGTTTCTTCGTCCTGGCTCAGTCGAGCCTCCAGTTTCTTCAGCCAGTTCTCCAGGTCGGACAGCAGCTCCACTGGTGGCCATCCAGCCAGCAGCCGCTGACAGACACAGGAAAAGAGAAGATCTTTCATTTCTAACTTTACTGAGCTGTATTAACCAAATAAAACAATTTCAAAATACACTGAACATCAGTTCTGTTACAGTCTAATTTGTGTGCTTGTCCCGATGATCGATCTTTCTTTGGTGGATGTTTTCATCCTCTCTTGATGTGAATAAGACATCTAAACGAACCCTCTGCCAACACTAGCTTAATTACACCGAATATATCTGGTTACATTCACTGGTGATGAATAGAAAAGAAAAATTAATCCTTCTCCTGGATCGTATGTTTCCTCTAGACCCTAAATCACCCCGAAAATGATTTCAAAGAGGGTTGCAGTGAAGTCTGCACTCCCTTGACCAGAAGGCATTTCTCAATGCCTAATTATATTTGAAAACCAACAGCACTTCCATGGAGTTGGACCATTGCATGTTAATTCATGAAGAACTGGAAAGTTGTAATGTTCTGAGTTTATGAGGCGTGTGATGGAAGTTTGGAGAAACAGACGCACTGACAGGGCCACGGGACTGGAGAGGTGGTGCAGACCTCAGATCTTTTCAAGTTAAGATAATTATTACACAATATAACCACTTATTACTGCATATTCATATTCAAATATTAATTTTAGGGTTGCTGATGCTTCACCTGGTGCAGCTGCTCTTGTATCTTGGACCAATCTGAGGTCAGCTGGCTCCAACCGACCTCCAGCTGTGTGATCTGAGCTCTCAGCCCGGGGCGGTCGGCCTCCCTCAGGTGGAGCAGCCTGGTGGCGTCTCTGGACAAAGACGCCTTCTGCACCGACGTGGCCTCCACCTCTATTGAGAAGTCCTGGAGCACAGAGTCATGGTCGGAGGTCAGGGCACAGTTCAGTACTGACCACTGGATATGTTACGAACTGATGAATGACTTTTGTGTTTAATATTGCGATTGTTTTTCTGTCATGTTTGTGATGTTAATATAATTTTCTGTCAGTGAAGTCTGAGGTTATGTAGATTTAAACTGGTTTACTGTTCCTACCACAACTAAAGCTAATGACAAGTATAGCGATTATATCAGGAGATCCTTATTATTATTATAGGAGATTTCAAAAAGAAGATACAATGTGTCTGAAATAGACATAACATAAAGAAATACTAGTCTATCTAAAAGGACTGAGGTTAAAACATAAGCTTGTTACCACAGACTACTGGCATTAAAACAAGCAAATAAACTTAAAAAAAAGAAATAATTGGAGAATAAGTCAGGGATTCAAATCAACAGAAGTCCATAGTTGACAACAACCTCATGTTTTAGCTCTATGATTAGGTAATGAGTAGATACAAGAGCCTTACCAGCAGCTCCATCAGACTGTTGTGAACACGCTGCTGGCTCAGGTCTGAGGTGCTGGCCAGGTCTGACCAAGTCGTCAGGTGTTTGCTGGCACCAACCAGCCAGCTACTGATCAAGGTGAAGTCTGTCTGGAATCTGAGGGGAGGACGAGGGAGACATAACTCATCCAGTGGAGCAGAACGTAACACTGCTTCATACAAAGTCAAGTAACAACTGAGTTTGTCCAATACTAATAAACCAGACTGTAAAGCAGTGTCATGGCAGCACGTCCTCCAAGTTACACTAGTCTAGTTAAAATGTGGGTTCTCATTCATATTAAGACACAGTATGTCTACATGTTGCACACTTTAAATAAGACACAATATAGGAGCTGAGCTTTGTGAAATAAAATTTAGTCCTGGACACATGAGAGCGTTGGCCCTGCAATAAAGAAAGACTTTGGCATCATAATTTTATTTTGTATCTGTGAAGAATCGCTGAAGTCCGTTCCAGGCAAAAACATTTCTCATTCTGCTCGGGCAATAATTAAACCTGCCTGGCCTTCACTCGTGGATAATAAAGACATCTAAGCAGAGCACAATAATCTGGTTTCGTTTTTAGCAGAAGTTACTCTGTCCCACCTGGCTCGGACGTCCTGGATGTCTCTGCAGCGTTGAATCTCTCGCTCCGTCCGCCTGAAGGCACTCCTCCACCGCAGCTCCAGAGCGCCTCCTGTCTGGCTGACCGAGGCAGAGAAGCTGGGCTCTGTCTGCAGTACCGTGCGCTGATCCAGGAGCAGTCCTAAAGCTGCTCTGCTCTCATCCAACTGGACCAGTGTTTGCTGAGTGACAGGGGGTAAAAAGGTGATGTGTGTGTTATGCTTTTATCAAACTACAAGTCAATAACAATCTTCCACACTAACATCTGAAGAGAGCATGAAGGAAGTGTACTGTAGCGTAGTGAATTTGAGCTGTTAAAAAAGACAGAGAGACATTATCACCCTGTCTCAGTATCATTGATTTGTGCCATCACTCTGCATAAATCTGTGTCAAATCCAATCCATGCACTCTACAACACTATGAGAAATGAACTAAAAAATGTAAAAAGAAGTGGTCTAAAAGAGGAAAATCTGCTCTAATATTCTGTCTGGAGGTGACAACAACGACCAGGCCTCTATTAATCTGCCAGCACCTGACAGCTGAACCAAAACACTCACCAGCATGATCCTCAGTGTGGCCTTCAACTGTTCTTTTTATTCGTTCCAGGAAGAAATCCACACTATGTCATTCCACACTAAAACTGGCTTCAGGCATTGTGCCATTTAATTCTGGTATTTGATCTAACTCCTTTTAATTCAAGAGCCTAACCACACAGATGTTTGTAGTGCTTCTACGATGAGTTTAATATGATTAATATGATTTTTTTTAGAGACAGTATCTATGTCAAACCTTTAAATTAGTCGGAAATCTTTAAAATACAACCGGGTTATTTAAGGGCACAAGCTGTCTAAATGAGTTCATCATAGCTGAGCCAGATCAACTGCTGCAGGGGCTCCAACTCTTTCTCAGATGAACAAATGTTCAGATTAAACACATACAACAGTATCACTTCTCTGCCTTTTGGCTAAGATCAAGTGTAAACACATACAGCAGTGCAGGCATGATCTATGAGGGCTGTTGAGAAGCATGCTGGGAAAAGTTGGAAGACAAAGAAGCAGACTGATGTTTATAACGCTCAACAAAATAGTGCTTATAATTGCTGCACATCTGCAAAATTAAATTGCAGCAGTTTGACGAACAACACATGAAACACAGTTGTGACTTGAGTTATCAGCTTTACCTTGCAGGCATCTAGTCTGCGCTGTATAACAGACTCCTCTTCATCCTCTCCCTCTGGTTCTCCACTGCTGATGAAGGCTTCAGACTCATCCAGCACTCTGCCCAGCTGACCACAGCTGTCCTCCCACAGGCTCCACTCCTGACACAAACCCACACATCTATTTTCAATGCAGGACATTTTTCAAAGTATTCCACAGGAAACTTCTCATTAATGTGTGTGTGTGTGTGTCTGGGTTTTTATGGCCTTCAAATGTGCACGACAAACCTGGAGTTTCCTTTGAGAAGCCGCTTCCTGCCTCTGGGCCTGTTGCTGCAAAGCTTTGGCCCTGACTTTCAACTGCAAGAGATCGTCCTCCTGACACCGGAGAACTTCTGGCTCACGCTGGAAGAGATGCTGCACAAAAGCCAACTGAGACCCGAGGACCTGCAGGAGCCTCTGGATCACCAAGAGGGCAGATTTATGACAGAGGAGAAGTAATTGTGAAGGTGCAACAAGAGTGAAGAAAGGAATAAGGCAGAGGATGGGAGCAAGGTCTAAAAATGTGAGTTTTAAATCTTATCATTGGTTATCTGAGGTCGTTTCAGGAATGTCTGACTCTTTGAAAACCATCAAGAGGCGTGTACACACTCTTGGGAGAGTGACTGAAGAAGCTGCTGTGAGATACCTTGTGTCTGCCGAGAACGGCTTGAAGCTGGCTCATCTGCCTCTCTTTTATGCCTGCTTCTCCCAGTTCCAGGAGGTGAGTTATACCCTGAAGCAAAGAGCGGGATGCTTGCTCCAGCTTTGCTTTTTCCCCCGGACTCTCCCTCACATGTCGGCCCAGGACGCACTGCTGAGAGACACAGAGAATACCATTAACTTTGGAGACACAGATCCTGAATCAGGTTTCCAGTCCAACTATAAATGAGTCGAACATTGATATTAATTGATATTAAGTGCAGAATATGAAGTTTACAAATATGAACAGACAATAGAATTGGTTAGTAATGGACTGTAAAGCATTTATAATTAAAAGCTAGTATACATGTGTAGTGGTAAGTTACCTCCAGACTACGAGCATCCTTCAGGACTGGGAAGGTCTCACTCTGACCTGGTTCAAGCTCCAAAATACACAGCTGGTTGATGAGCTCCTATGTGAGAAATAGGGAAATATCTTAGTTTAGACAAGTGCGAAAGTGTTCAGACCACTGACCGGACTTCATTTTTTTTCTTAAGCATAGGTGTTAAAGCCAAAATGTAAGATCATGCAACAAAAGTAACGTTAATCAATCAGGCTCAGTTTCTAACCTGATGTTGCTCTTTGGGAGCCAGATGTTGTGTGAGCTGCTTGTTGGACGATGTGAAGAGCAGCTGGACTGAACAGAGACAGTCCTGAAGGCAGGTCAGGCAGTGGTAAGCGTCTGGTTGCTGTTTGGAAAGTTCAGGCCTGGTATCTGACTCCACTTTATTCAACATCTCAACCAGAGTCACCAGCTCCCTTGATACACACTGCACAGGAATTTAGAGAAAGTTTAGAAAGTCGGTTGCTCACTACACTACACTACACACCCTTTTAAAATGCAGTACATATATATATGTAATTACACAGTATGTCCTATACAGTATATGTTCTTTACCTCGTGCTGCAGGAGGCTCAGCTGAGGGTCGTCTTCACCAGCACCACCAGGAGTCAACAGGAGGTCAGTCCAAGAGTCCAGACAGAGGAGGACCCTCCGAGCAGCTTCATACAACTCCTCCTTCACACCTGGATGAGAACTGTCTGCAGAATTCACCTGGGAAAAAAAAACAAAGACATGATCATCACTATGTAAAAAAGAAACCTAATTATCCACTCTGATTTTAGTTTATTCAACAATCTCTGTGTCCTGTAGCCTTTTATTTCCACCTTTTTCTGTGGCACATACCATTTGTCTCAGCATGGTGATGGACTCGTGCATCCTCTGAAGAACGGCAGAAACTGATCCAGTTGATATTGTCTCCTTTTCTGGAACCTAAACAAAATCAGGTAAAGTATTTTAAGTCACGTGGTGGGTGAAGGGAAATGGGAAAGGATGCGAGGAGTGGATTCACTAATTTTTACTTGATCATTGGAATTACAATAATAGTCGTGTGTTTGTGAGAGCACTAAAAAACATCAAGTTTTTAAAGGGTTATTGGTGCTTCTCATTATATTAAAAAACTTCTGCAACAATACAGAGGACAACACCAGAGGGTTTATCTCACTGTTGCCCTGGTAACAGGTGTGATGGATAATCCTGTTTTCATCTTACCTCTCATCCACATAATGTCTCCTCCACCGCTCATCTATTTTTAAAAATCTGAACCAACAGGTCTTGAAAATCCTAATGATCAGAAATCTTGCCTTGCTTTTTTTTTTTTTTTTTTACCTTTTCTTGTGTTCCTCCATCTCCAGAGCTGCTAATCAGGGTTTGATGCTCCTGCTGAACTTTTCTCAAAGTGGTCAGTTTTTGACAGATCTGGGTATAAAGCCGACTCCACCTTTGCTGCTCCTTCTCATCTTTGTCATGTCTTTCCCCGTCCCCCTCCTCCTCCTCTTCCTCCTCCATGTACACTGATTCTCTCGTGGGTGTGAATGGAGCTGTAGGTCTCGCAGGAATCAGTCTCGTGTCTTCGACTGCAGCTGCGGCCTGCAGGGACTTTGAAGCAGGTGTAAACTGGTGTGTAGCTACTGGGACGACAGCAGAAATCAGCGGCTCCGCTTTCAGAGGTCCAGGAAAAGACAAACCGCCAACACCAGCTTTAGAGTCTGTCGTTGTGAATCCAGTTTCAACATTTTTAGATCCAGAGTCCTTGGTATCGCAGCCCGGTCTCACAGATAAAAGCCCAGATTCAGCTGCTCTGGAGCTCGTCTCCACTTCAAAAGAAAACTGAGGAGCCAAACTCCCCAGTTCCTGAAAGACAAATGAATCTTTCTTCTAACGACACTGATCGCAGACTAACTACACTGAGTATCAAAAAACATAAAGAGAACAGATTCCTTCAAAACTAAAATATAACTCACCTTTACCTTTGACTGCGGCTCCATTTCAGCAAAATCCTCTGAGATGAGTGGCTCGTCTGGGTCCTATTATGTGTGTGGTATGAATACATAAACGCAAATGAAATCCATGCACACACACACACACACACAAGTGAAGAGAAAGGAAAGGTTCCTGAGGAGCAACACATTTCAAGCAGCTGCACCTGACAGTGTCGGAGTGGATTTATCATTGAACAGGACTGAGTCTGTCTCACACAGCTTCATATCAACATGCAAAACCTGCTTCAGGCCTCAGCACAGCAGGAAGAGAAAGGAATAAAGGAGGAAAAATACAGGAAGAAAGGTCCCAAGAAATTCTGAGTTTCATTCCAAAATATATCGAATAACTAGTAAAAGTAATTTTTAATTAAGTTTAAAGTTTTAACAACAGAGGGTTTCACTCTGTTCTTTATGACATTTTGGAAGGAAACCCCCAGAAAGCTGCACCTAGAAACATGCATTACCAAGCTGTAATTATGTTTCAGATTTACCTCTGGTATACTGCATGTTAGTGTGTCAGAGGACGACGAGTGAGATCTCTCGTCATCCTCCTCCTCCTCTTCCTCTGAATTAGACACTTCAAAAGCCCCCTGCTTTTAGTGATATGGGTGAATGATATGATCAAAAATGGGATTTAAATGATAATGGAACAATTAAGTGGCTTCTTTTTTCATAGTGTCATTTAAAAGTGATATCAGTGAAGCATTGTTATTCAGTATACACGGCCCCATGACTCAGATTCAGTCTGAACTGCATCAAAATTGCAGCGATATAAATAATAAATGTAATTAAGAATAATAATCTCTCAACAAACAAACTAAGATTCAAGAGTTTTGGTTGATCCCGCCTCACAGCCCAGTGCGACGAACACATTCAGGTTGATGTTTTTTGATGATGGGTCTGTACCAGGCAGGTTCAACCGGTTCCACAGAGCACAGGGTATTTATTAGGTGGCCGCCTCCTGTACTCTACATAAAGCTGCAGGTTATAGTGAATTGGCTTAACTCAAAGCTGGTGGCAAGTTAAAATCAAACATGACATTAGTGGCTCTGATTTAGCTGGCGTTTGATTAATATTCTGCTTCATTGTGACGATGGTTATTATTAGAATTATTATTACCTGGACTAAGTGTCTTCTGTATAGCGGCTGTACCTCTTCAGGAATACTGGAAGCTGTGGAGACACTGAGATCCTTCATGGTTTCTTCCTCCAGCCTGATTTTCCTCTGTGTTGGTCAAACAGACAGGAGAAGCAGAAAGAAATTTACAAGTGATAAAAGTGGATAAGAAAAACAACTAAATTAAAGTTGTACTGTTGAATATCACTGTGGTTCTTTCAGATGCTGTGCTGTGAACACTGGTTAGAACAACAAAAGGTACAAAACATCCTCGACTGCTTTTTGTAAAGAAAGATCATATAGAGAAACAAACCTTAAGGTGCATTTTGCTAGCAATACACTCGAAATATTGATTATCTATAACAGTAAGAGGAATAAATCATGTTGTTCAGACTTGTACCTCCAGCAGTGAGGTCTGTTCCTGGGTGAGTTGCTCCACCTCCTCGAGCTGCTGCAGCAGTAGTTTGGCTCGGGAGAAGACCAGCAGGCTCTCCTCCGCTCCTTGTGGGAGGTCAAGCTCCTCTTTACATCTCTCCATGTCGTCCAGTGTCCTCTGCATCGACTGTACATTGGCCAGGATCACCTGCAAGGAAAACCAGGAAAAAGGAAGAGTGACTAAAGATCAGCAGAGGATTTTATTTTCTCATGAGAGGAAATTTCTTTCTCTGTGCAGAAAACCAACTGATTCAGAATTTAATTTTCAGCTGTAATGTTTCTGTTTTGTTTTGTGAAGTTGTAGCTTGGGCTTCGTTTTAGCAAATGTAGAGAAAGGAAGAAACTAAATACAACAAAGACTTAAAATGAACTCTTCTAAGTGTCCAACTTAAATAAGTTCTTGTATCCTTGACATCTTAATCATAAATTATGAATATTTTTAGTATTATACTCCCCCACTGTTTGCATGTTCTCTGTGTGTCTTGCATTTAGTGGCTAATAAAGAGTTACAACAGCGTAGATTCACCTGTCGGTTGTTTAGATGCTCCATTAGAGAGATGTTGGTGTCGTCCATGCAGGATAAAATTGTTCTGATCTTCGGGACGTTCTTCTCCATCGTCTTCAGCTCATCTTCCATCGCCTCCGCCACCTGAGGAGAGAGATCTGACTTGTATTTGTATTTTATATGCTGCCAGTTTTTCTTCGTAAGATTACACAGATTCAGCCAATCTGGTGTTAATTTTGGTCACAGAAAAAAAATCTTCTCTGGATGTTTCTTTTACTATTCCAGCTGTTCCCACTCTGTGCTATTTTGTGGCCACTAAAAAGTCCAACAATAATTTGTATAAATCCTGCATTTGAAGTAGTTACCGCAGCAGCCTGCAGGAGTTGCTGCAGTGGCTCCAGGAGGTTGCCCTGCATTTTAAGGACTTGTTGGTTGTTCTGGTCCAGCTGCTCCTCCTGATTACTGATGTTACATACAGCAGAGATCTCAGCCAGCACCGGCCTGAAGCCATGCAGGGTGTCCATGATTCTCTCAGAGTCATCCAGGACAAGCTGTGGGAGTTCAGCATTAAAAATGAAATTCATCACTAACAATAAAATTATTTACTGAGTCATACAACTGACTAACAAGGCTTGGCAGGTGAAGCAGGAAACTTTGATCAATGAATATATAACTCAATAAATATGCAGAATGGAAGCAAGTGTGCAGAACAATCCTCAAACAATGGTGTAACGGTGATATGTGTGAAAAAACAATACATAGATATATTTTTAATATGGAAAGCATGTTCTTTAGAGTAAATAAAATATACATCAAATAAAATATACATCATTCTCTGACCTGCAGAGAGTTTGCATGATTCTGGAGACTTCTGGCTGTTGTGAACGAGCAGGGAGCGCTAAGCCATGACTTGGCCTCATTCATCCAGCAGGCGGCGCTGTCTAAAACGTCCTCTAACTCCTGAAGACAGACGGGGATCTGATGAGAGAAGCAGAATAAATACAAGGAAACAGAAAGGCAATTATAGTGAACTGATTTTTATATTCTTAGAGGCCAAGCTTTACATTGAAAATGCCTGTCGGATTCTATTGAATGTAAAATTTTTTCTACAGTGTGAATATTGCACAGCATCGTAAGCCTGACCTTGCTGAGGAAGGCGGTGCGCTGCTCGGCCAGCTGTGATGCGTTCTGATGGAGCTGCAGTGGTTGCGTGAGCTGGTCCATGAGGAGCTGAGCTTGGTCCGGCTGCTCCTCCGCAAGATCGTGCACCTCGCTCTCCAGGAGCATCAAGCTGCTGTGCAGTGTATCCAGCTCATCCCACACATGCTGGAGGACAGAGAGTGCACCGTATGTAAGTCTCTGAGATGATATAGCGTGATGTAAAAAGTCACGTTACTAAATCTAAATTAACTTTATTTCACTGAACACACCTCCAGGACTTTTTGAGCATCGCTGACTGTTGGACTTTTCTGCTCCAGTGACGCATTCACTTTTTTGAGGCCAGTACAAAGCTCTTCCACTTGAGCAGCGAGCTCCTGAGCTGGGCCGCTCATATCCGTGAGCTGTAAAACACACACATTCACACACAGTCACAATAAAATGACAGGTTTTGGTGGGAGATAATGTGAATGTCTTTGTGCTTTTACCTTCTCCTCTGCTCTCTGCAGGGACAGTTGAACCTCTTGTAACCGTTTCCTGATATCGACGGGAATCTCCTCATACCGGCTCTGCACACCATCCATGATGGAGTTTAGTTTGGACCTCTGGGAGGACAGATCCTTTCTGAGCTCCTGTCAGTGTGGAAATGTAAGAAGGAAGAGGACATCAGAGAAACACAAGAGACCACCAGATGGGGGGCAGGGAGGTTCAAAAGTTTAGCTTCCACAAATTTGATTAACTTATTTTCCTGTTAAGGTACAGCAGCTCCTCATGAGTGTAATATGCTCTGTCTTTGAAGGAAATGGCAGTGGACCGACCATATGCTAGACTGCTGGCACGTCACGGATAAGATCATTTAGACCGATGACCACTGAAGAAGGCCACTGTGATCTAACTTCAGAGGGTCCATGTAACAAAAAAAAACGTCTAAGTACAGTTTGGTTTCTCACTGGGCTCAGGAGCACATGCCTTGCCCTTATTTAATAGAGACGTACACTATACTAAGACAAAACTTCATCATTGCCTCATAGATAAATAACCAAACATTTATTACTGGGGGAGACGTGTTATTTTTTCACATAATATTTTGCTTTCCAAAACATGACTTCATTTGTTCTACAACAAAATCTCTAATTTCCATTTTTGTGAAGCTTCATAAATGAGACTGACCTGTCGTTCGCTGCGATCCGAACAGGCTTCCAGTGTGGGGAGAATGGCGAGCATGTGTTTCTCCACTTCTCCGATCTCCTCCTGGACTTGCTGTCTCTCTTTCTCCTCTGCCTGGGCTGCAGCCACCACCTGCAGGTTCCTCTCTTTCAAGCTGTGGGGAGAGCAGTAACTTCTGAGCATCTCAGATACAACTGAATCATCACTTTTCATATCTGTAAACTAATAAAATCCCACCTTCTGACATTCTCCTGGATCTTCACCAGCGTTCTGCCGACAGGTCCAGGACTCGTGGGGTCCTGGGAAGTGGACAAGCTCAGGGCGTGCTCCAGTCGATGCTCCAGGGAAGCTAAGGCCTGCTGCTCCTGCTCCAGACCGGCCTGGTGCATCTCAGCCTGGTCAAGAAGCTCCTGGGGTTTCTCTTGAGTGAAGCTCATAGTGGAGGAGTCGGGCACCTCTGCCTGAAGACTGGCCAAGAAACTGCAACACTGCTCAATCTGAAAGGAATCAGATTCAACCTTTAGTATTATCCGTATATTTTCTTCATGTCCTGTGTGACTGATGCAATTTTCATTCATTTATATGTGCAGCTGGTCATGTTTAAATGCATGAAAAGATTTGTGGTCGGTGAACTTACACTTGTGGTGATGTCCTTCCATTCCTCTTGTCTCTGTTCAGCATGTGCCATCAGGACGCCGACACCACGTCGTAACGACACCCAACGACGCCAGAGGGTTGCCAGCTCGCCATCTTTACCAACTCCACAGCCCTGCATAGGACACCCGGCCCTCAGCTCCTCTATCTTCCTGGCAAGGTTGCGGAGATCCTCGATCAGCAGCTTCATACAGAGATGAATTGAAATTTCAAGTTAACAAATAAAACACTAGAACAGGTACCAAATTGTTACGTCTTGCTAATCAACAGTGAATCAATTCTGCACTGAACGTACCGTAGATTGCTTTTGATAAGCAACACATTTGTCATATGATGTGACCTGCGCTGCAGAACATTTAGAAAGTCTGGCTTCAGATGCAGACAGATGTTGCCGTATGTCTTCATGACAGCTCCTGTGGTTTTGTTGTCTTATGGCACAACTGCAAGAAATCAGTTTAATGAGTGATTATAAGAAATAAACACATGATGAAAATACAAGTTGTGTGTATAATTTGTTTTAGTGACAGAGATCAGCCCAGTACCTCTGCAGTGACTCCAGTCTAAGCTGGGCCTGAGCCTCCAGTACAGCTCTGCCCACCAACAACTGGCTGAGTATACCGATGTGGAGCTGCTCGGCCTCTGGGCGAGAGAGGCAGGGTTGTTGGGGGACCAGCTCTGCAAGGTGACAGATATGAGCCTGAAATCCTTCTTCTAGATCTTCTAGAGCCTGCTGGGTCTGTCTCTGCTCCTCAGTGCAGTCCAAAAAACCCCCGGGAGCTGACAGAAAGGTGGCTTCAGCGTTATGAAGAAAGGCTATTGCTCCCTGAGCAGCCCACTGGTAATCCTTCAAGGACTCACGAGCCTGAGATAAACTCTCCTGTTGGACAAAAAGAGAGAGAGAGGAGAGTTTAGAGAAACAACAAACAAAAGTATGAATTTAGAAGTTAGAAAAACTGAAAAGTAGAATGGATTAACACAGAATATTTGATCTTACCATTTGTATATGACATTCTTGCATGGCTGCATCTCTCAGAGAGAAAAGCTCCGCGTGGTTCTTCAGGTTAACTTTTTCCCTCCGTCCCAGAGCTTCTAGCACCCTCATCCCAGACTCCATATTTCTCCAAATGACCCAGTATCTCCGCAGTGCACTGTCAATTGCTTTCTCTTCTGGACTGACGTGCCTGGCTCCCTCCAGCTCCACTCTTGTATTTTGGAAGAGCTCAATTAAAGCAGGAAGCTCAGAGGAAAAGCGCAGACCCAACAGAAGCTGGGTCTCTAGGTATTTGATGTCCTCTGTGACAGATTGCTCCCAGGAGACCAACGTTTCCACAGTGAGGTGAATCCTCTGCTCCTCTGCGTTCAGCTCCGATGGGTACATCTGCTGAGCTACGACCTCCAGTTGGTCTCCTGCTTCTTGACACTGAGTCTTCACCAAAGGAATTTCAACCAGGAGCATCTGGCACAGTCTGAACCTCTCACCCAGGCTGAGCGTTTTGTCTTTGATGCGCTGGATTTGCTCTTTGGCGATGTCCCTCGACTCCTCCATTTGTCTCCTCAGGTGCAGATACTTGTCTTGCTCAAAAGCATTAAGAGTAAGAGATTTGCACCTCTCCTGCAGTTCTCCGATGGTGTACAGCAGGGCACTACGCTCGGCCTCATGGCAGTGCTGAAGCTCTTGTACTTGGCACTGAGTCTCCATCAGCATGTGCTTCAAAGTTGCGACTGCTGAAAGGGTTTCCTGCGTTAAGGGGAACTTCTGCTTCTCCAAATCAGCGGAAATTAGGTTTAAGCTAGTCTTGATTGTTGACAGCTCCTCGTCTGAAGACGTTCGCTCTTGAATCAGCTCCTCTAGTTCCCAGCTGGTTGCTCTCTCGTGAGCTAGCAGTCCATCCAGTTCAGTCCAGAGGCCTGAAAGCCTGTTGACAAGGTAGCGGCTCTCTCCTGGACTCAACCCTACTGTCATGTCTTTGCAGTTTTCAGCCATCGCCTCCACCTGATTGATCTCGCTCTGTATCTCCACAGTGGCTGATTTGTGACTCTCCAGCTTGCTCTCCAGCTCTTGGATGTCAGCTTTGGACATGTTTTCGACATGTGCACAGGGATCTCTTGTAGCATGCGTTGCTGCTAGCCAGGCGTCCGTGCTAGCGAGCTGGGATAATAGTTTCTCTCGCTTGTGCAGTTGTTTCTTCATGGTGTCAAGAACATGATCCAAACTGTTGACCATGGCTTCATAGAGGTCTTCTAGTGTCTTCAATACTTGGTCACTTTCCTCCTTTTCCATGTCAAAGGACACAGCTTTCATTGCTTCAACTTGTGCTTGCATCTTTGCCCGACGGGACAGAATATCAGTCTGAAATTTCTTCATGTCAACAATCTGAACGCGAGCCTCCTCAGGGAAAAGAGACAATTTCTTCCCAATGGAGATGTGGTTTTCTGCCTGCTTGGCCCACATGATCAAGTCTTGTAATTGTTTGTTGATCTTAGTCGAGGAAATGCCTTCACAACCATACAAGGAAGTGTCGAGTTTTCTCTTGGTGTCATTCAGCAGTGACCCCAATTCCTTCAGATTAGACTGGATCTCGTCCCTCTCTTTCTGACCCAGGGAGAAATGGACGAGAGCGTCTGACTGCGACTGTAAGTGTAGATAAAACTGACTGTACAGTTTTAGGTCTGTGGTAAGACCAATGAATTCTAAAGTGCTTTTGCTGTCGTTGCTTTGAAGAGCTTCGATGTTGGCTTTTAGCTGTTCGGCCTCTTTTATAAGAAGAGAGGACTGAGAGGTGGAGTTGGTGGCGTGTCGTAGAGCTCTCTTGATACTTCCTTCCAAAAGCCTCCACTCCTCTTGGACATCTCCAAGCTGGGCGAGAAGAGCGCCTGAACTTTCAGCCTCGCTTAAGTGGACTGATAACTGGCTACTTAGGTGCAGCAGCTCCTCCATGATGGTTTTCTTCTGCTCCATGGTTCGCAGCAGGGCGTGGAGTTTATCAGCTTGAACAGCGCTACTTCCCAAAACGTTCCTGAGAAAAATGACGCCAGAAAAAACACATCAAAGCACACAAACAAACTCTACCAAGTAATAATGTCAATTACAGCAAAAGCTTACAGATGAGATCAAAAGATTACTCACAAGCTCATTTTTTCCTTCTCGGCGGCTAAAACCTCCAGAAACACTCTGGTCATCTTCATCTGTTTGTTATACCGTTTGACCTGATCCAGCTGTGCTGCTTTCACCTGCGCTGTGGCAGAGGCATCCAGCAGCGCTGCGCTCCATTGTCCCTCAGCTCGGGTCAAAGCATTTGGGTCGCAGTCCCTGGCCGTGCTCATGCTCTTCACTGTGGCTACTTGTTCCTGCACAGAGCACCTGTACCCCTGCAGTAAACAGAGGTGACTTGAGGGCAGATCGTTTTATGCATCATTTTTTGGTAATATATAAAGAAAATGGTTTGTCTCTTGCAATACAGATGATGGGTGCACACATACCTCTGCTTCCTCAAGCTGTTTGGCCATAGCGGCCACATCGAGCTGTGCTGGTTGGTATCGACACGCCAGAACCTGCTGGACAGTCCGTACCAGTCGGATCTCTGGTTCACCAGGAGAGCATCTCAGATACCAGTTTAAATCGATGTGTGGTGTCCTCTGCAACAAAACAACAACAACAAACAAAACTAAACTCGTGAGCAATCTATACTGAGAGAAAAACACGCTACCAGAATCATACTAAAGTGGAAATATTTTTTGGAGGAGATGTTGAATTTCTCTTTAAAATTTAACAAAAATTACACTTGGCATCAAAAAGCATTCAAACTATGACAGCATCAGTCACAAGCTGTAAACTGTGAGTAATTACACCCGCTAACGACCAAGCGAGATATCACTGCATCTCTTCCTGTTGACCTTCCTGCCCGCGGCATCATGGGAATACACAAACATCAATCAAAACACCGCTGCTCCTATCAGTTGACTGTTCCATGGATTTATAATTGACTTTGTGCCCTTTTTTTGACAAATGAAGCAATGTGTTCATACTTTGAATTACGTCACTAAAATGACTTTAGACATAGGTTTAATTTGTGATATGTAACACTGATACAGAATACAGATTTGTGTCACAAAAAGTAAACACACACACACACACACATATATATATATATATATAACCAGTTTTTTTTACGTTAATTCTGATAATCAGATTAGATTTTAAACTTCAGTTACAAAGTTCATACATGTACAAAAACTGTTTATTAACTAAGAGAAAATGCTTTGTAATATAATCTACAGGTTCAACTGTGAAACAGTGTTTTATCTCAATAAAACCAGTTCATACTCACATTTATAATGTTACTTCTTTCCACCAAGCTCTGAATCTCAGATAAAATATCCTGCGTGGTGGATGATCTGCGTTTGCAGGACACTGGTGATCCACCTGTCGTCTCTCCGACACCTGACAAACCTGGCACCGTCCTCTCAGGCTCCATGTCTTCTTCCCTCTGAGGCTGAAACACAGACACATACACAGGACAGGGGCGGTGTCACATTTTAGCCTTCTCCTTCCCTGTGTTTGTCAACAGATAATAACACAGCTTCCTGTTCTTTCCCTGCTCCAGCATGGTAGATATTACTGTGCCGACAGTGGCTTGGCGAGTCAGTACAGTTAACACAAGAATGTGCCTGAGCAGTTTGGGAGCAGTTTGCCCTGAGGGAGAAGGACACCATCTATTCATCTCCAAAGCGCTGCCTCCCAATCTTCTTCACAGAAATAACTGATCTGTTATAACTTAGTTTGACAGGGAACACACCATAACATGACATGATCTGCCTGGTTATTAGATTACAGACAGCGGAGGTGCTGTTTAAAATATGTCAGGTATGACCAGGATGTGTAGGTGGAACAAGAACAGACTTTGAATTCTCCTGCGGACTTCATCTTATACAGTTTGAATCGGTGGTGTGCAGATGTTCAGGTGCAGAGGACCTGTGCTAAAGCTTTAAGTGAAAGCTGATTTCTGTCTGGAAGCTGTGTGCGCTTTCATCTGCAGCATGAAATTGTCATTCCTCACCAGCGTTTTGAAGGCGAAACTTCTCAACAGATTGGACATGATGTACCCTTCACCTTAAAGGTTTCTGAAGGGTGTGTGTACTTGAACATGTCTGGTTAAATGTCAAGAACAGATTTTCATTCATCCTAAATGGAAAATTCTGAATTAGAAATAGGAATAAATGAACTTTTTAAGGTTATTACCTACACTGTGGAGATTATGTTTTCCCCCTGTTCAGCTGAATCACATAAAACGCAATGAAACAACTTGGTAGGACAAGGGCAGAAGCCATTACATTTCTGGGCAGATCTGGATCATTTACTATGAATTTGAATTTTTCTCTTAAGTCTGGTGCTTGTTGTTTGACATTAGCTCTGGGGATCTCTGACTGCCCTGCTAGTTTTTTTTGGAAATGCCTCCTGAATTCAGATCACTCAAACCAAATGGTTTTATCTTCTATAAAAACAACCTGCTGCCTTCCACATTTCCAGTTGGCAGGAAAAATTAGTGTCAGAAACCCAACAGATTGTTTCTTAAATACAAATATTCTGGTATTTGGAGGAAGATTTCAGGACAGTCAGAAAATAGATAGGCTGTTATCACTCAAAATAATGACAGGTCGTCTTAGTTGTAACAAATTCCTCAGAAACCAAAAGCATTTTCAACCAAAGAGCTTTGAAGACTGTCAGAGTGAAAGACTGGAGTGATGAAAGGGCAGCGCCTTGTCTCTATAGATATTGCCAGTGGCCATATTTGCGAGGAAGAGGCAAAAACTGAGGGTTTTAGTGATAAAACAGGACTGTCAGTGTGAGTGGTTTCCTGTATTTTTCCCCTGGCAGAGAATGAGGGTACTTTCTGTCAGCACTGACAGCTGTGTGCCCATATTTCTGCCTCAACATCTTTATTCTTTGACTTTTTTCCCCTTTCATGCTTGATTTCCAATCTGACAGCACACAACAGGTGCCAGGAAAAGGCATAGGAACTCTGGTGGAGGGTTCCTGTCTGAAGTAACACACCTAAAGCTTTTCCATGTGTTGTGATTTTCTTCTTAAAACAAGATTTTTGATGGATTTACTCACAGGTTTTATTGGAAAATGGACGTGTTAACAGTTTCACACTATTGTTTTTATAGTGTGATACACATAGTGTCATAGGAACCTAACAATCTAAGTGGATTTCATTTGTTTACTGAGATAAAATGTAATGATGACCAATGTTTCCAAAATAAAGATGAATACCAAAAACTGTATGACTGGACTTTTGAAATTATGACATTTAAATAGAGAGCAGTAAATGGATTACATGCAAGGAAGTTACAGCTGAATTTAGGGTAAAATTTAGAATTAAATTACAGCTGCAAAATGTCAGAAATAAGTAAGTTTCAGTGAACACACAGCCACTCTTACATGAAGGTCAGATGAGCAGGAGGGGAGTGATTTGTAAATGTCAAATGTCTCACCACGTGGAAGTAAAACGTTTTTTCCACTGTTCAAATTTCTCTAACAAGCACATGCTAAGTTAAATCTGCACAGCACAGCTTCTTTGTAACATCATGGTTCTCTAATGATTTTATAAGATGTAAAAAGAGCAAATAATTTAAACCTTTTTCTTTTTTAATTTGTGGCCTTGAGAAGTCTAAGATGCTGATGCATATTGTACCACTCTGCCTCCTTCTAGTTGTCTATGTGGCTGTGTAATAGAAGTGGAAACACTGAGAAAACTAATAATATATGGACATTTTATCCAAATAATCCACAGAGGATTGTACTGTATTTTTTACGTCTCTGTCTGAGAATATTATTCTTCTTTCAAACATTAATTTCTACATATTGTTTGGAAACTTAGCATCACGCTATAACTGTTTCAGGCTGTGGAAACCAACCAGTCAGGTATCGATCATTATTTAATCACCCTGCATTTAATCATACCGTACTGTATAAGAGGTTGATACTGATTTAAATAATAAGGTGTATGTAATCACTGCTTCCAGTCTCCCAGCCACTGTGCCACAGTCAACTTAACCTAAAGATGCAAAATGCAGAGAAAAAGAAGAGTAGAAAAAGCAGTGGAAAATAAATAAAAAAGTGAGACCCACCTGTTCCTGTGTTTCTTCTGTGTCCTCAGGTGCTGCAGGTGTCTTTGATTCACTTTCCCCTTTCTGCAGAGAAGTGTTTCCTCGTCTTTCTGGCACATCTGAACATTTGGACTCGGGGCCTTCTCCTGCCTTTTCTCCGTCTGGTGTTTCTGCATGTCCCGTGCCCGTGTTCTCTGCAGCGTCAGCACCCGACACCTGTTTGTTGTCACCGGCAGGTATGTGAGCTGTAGTTAAGAAACCTCCAGTTTGTGTTGAACTTTCCACGGGGCACAAGACTGAGCTCGTTGTTTGCTCCTCAGTGTGACAGGAACCTGTCGTCTTCTCTTGTTTGGCATTGGGAAATGTTGTTGCTGCTGTCTGACGTTCAGCAGCAGAGCCACTTGATGTAGAGGGATTCATTAATTCGTGGGTTTCTGCTTTGCCTCTGATTGATAATTTGGCACCTGTAGATTGCACTATCTTTAACACTAAGGGCTTTTGTGACTGTGCAGCTGCAACTTGAGACACGTTTGATGTAAAACTATTTTCTAAGTCTGTGTCCGCAGCTTTAGGACTGATGAATGCTCCAACATTTCCTCTCTGCTGCACGTCCTGTGAATGGGACAAAGGCAACTCTGTGTCCAACACTATTGTAAACACTTTTTTTGGGCTCACGTTGACATCCTCATAGGATTTCTCTGTATCTTCAGCATCAGCAAGTGGCTTCAGTGTCTCGGGCTGTGATGCTGAATTAAGGCTTTTTATGTCTGTTTTGTCTGATTCAGGATTCGTTGATGGTGTTTGTCGTCCAGATTTATTCTCAGTGACTCCTGTGCTTGAAACCAGCTCCTCTTCCTCTGAACATGTGGGCGCATCTGCACCAGTGGCTGCAATGTTTTGATTTTCCTGCATCTCCAACACGACTGTAAACGCCTCCTTTTGGGTCACACTGATGTCCTCACTGGGTTTCTCCTGTCCTTCAGCATCAGTAATGGTCTTTAATGTCTCTGACACATTTTCAGAGTTATAAAGTGGGAGGTCCTGAGAGTTTGTTGCCAGGGATGTGACACCATGTTGTGAACTGATGTTTTTTGTACTGTCTATGCCCACAGCTGAGTCCAGGACTGAGGCAGTTTCCTCTTGCAGTAGTTCAGGGGTCTCTTGCTTGTTGGAATTATGAGGCAAATCTGATATTAACGTATCTGTGTTATTTCCAGACAGTGTCCTGTGTCCATTGCTTTGAAGGCTGCTGTCTGTCTTTATGTTGCTAATATTGTTGTTTTTCGGTGGAGAAGAGGTGAGCTGTTGTGATTCCTGTTCGGTTTTTGATTCAACAACATCAGGGTTTTGATTTGATACTAAGGCTTTTTCTGTGGCTGTTTGCATAAGACTGTTTGTCTCATCAGGTGAAGCTGAGTGTGGTGCACCTCGGCTCACCTATGGAAACAAGGAAATTGGACAACGGCATGAATCTCGCAAATAATATTCTCATCATCGTTTGGTGCTATAATATGATTAAGTGACAGAAAAGAAACTCACCAGGTGTTTAGAGAGGCTTTCAAGTGCACATGTGCTTTGATTCAGTGCATCAGATGCTTTTCTCCTCAGTTTCTTTAAGACTTTTGCTCCCAGACAATTAAGAAGAAAATCTTTTTCTGACAGCACTTCACGTAGAGATTGCTGGAGCTGCAAACCTTTACCCAGAGCTGCCTGCAGAACACAGACACAGGCACAAAAATCAAATAACAGACCTAAGCTAAAGTGTATTTAAGAATCACTGAACAAAGTGTGAATAAGACAAAAGGCCCTCTCGGTTCGTTTTGTTCCTGATTCTGTGAAATTCACTTTGCCTGCCTGTGTGTGAGTTTTCAAGACGCTCCGTGAGGCTGCACTCAGGAACAGCACGATATGTTGAACTGAATGCTAATATCAGCATGCTAACAAGCTAACAATTACACAGCCAACATGCTGATGTTGACCAGGAATAACGTGCACTGTACATTCAGCTCCTTAGCTCAGTGAGTAAGCATGTTAACTTTTGCTAATTAGCACTAAACACAAAGCATTGCTTCAGGTGATAAGAAAAGATGAAAGATTTATGGATTACAGGAGTTATTACATCCTGTGGGAAACATAATTGTGTGTGTGTGTTAGACTTAACGTAAGTGCACCTAATACATGTTGGGACATTTCACCACAAAACCACAATTATTAACATCACGGTGGTAATAAAGAGTCAATGGAGCTCCAAAGTCAGACGGATTCATCTTTTAGCCACTGTAGAAACAAAAATGATGCAAATCCATCCAAATGTTAAAAAGAGATAAATGGGGCTACACTGCTAACATGACAAAAAAAAAAGCATTCAGGCTATAAATATGTCAGCAAGTGACTCCAAATCATTTTCAAGTTGATTAAATACTTAGATTTACAAGCTGTAACTGTGGATTATTTTAGGTTTTACCAGCAGTAAAAGATATTAAGTCATAGACATCAGTTTATTTGCTGTATATATGATGAAGATCATCATCATCATCATAAGGACTACAACATACAACATACAACAACTGGACTCAAGCTAAACGCATTGGGCAGATAGTGAGGCTGGTGGAAAACGTGACTCACAACATGTTTATGATTTCTGGTTAATACCAAAGAGAAAACCACATGCTCCCAGTGAGGACTATCTATTATGTTCACCATGTACAGATCAGAGAGTTCTCCTCATCTAGTTGTTTTGAAGGCTAAAAGGATGAACCTTTGGCATTTAAAAAAAAAAAAAGCTGTAAAAACCCTGCTGTGTTGAAAAATCGTGAGTTTTTACCCAAAGCCAGATCCTGTTCTTCATACTTGTACAAAATGCAGGTGAAAATGGGAGCTACTTCTACTGTGAAAATTCAACGACAGTTTTTAGTTTTAGTTTTTTTGGGGGGATTATTCAGAATTATTTTTAATTAATTTAATTGACAAAGGCTAAAGAGACTCAGAAAATGTGTGTTACCTGGTTGGGTGATGATTGTTCAGCTTGTACTGCCTGGCTCCACTCCTGCAGCTGCCTGATGACCTGTCTCACCCTGTTAGCAATGATTTCTGCACACCGCTGCTTCCTTTGTAGAAAAGTGGACCTGAGGCTATAGTTAGGGCACAAGAGAGAGAACAAACAGAGAGGTAATGAGCTTTGACTTTACTTTAAAGATCAGAAAAAAAGCATATGCAGCAAGAGCAGCATCTACAAATAAACATGATTCTTTGCTGTAAAAATTCAAGTACACTGTTGCAAAGGGAGTAGTGCTACTGCTCCGACTTCTTTTTCTGGCATGTCTTTGAAAAGGTATTAACGCTTAACTTGGAAATGACTTTTCTATCAGCCTCTTCCTCCTTCAAAAAAATCCCTCTGTGGAGAATGACTATGACATTGTGAGTTTCTGTTTTATAACCAGGACCGGGGTAAAGCACCTGTCAACATCTTTAGCCACTCCATTGACAGTCAAAATGACATCTGCAGGAAGCATTTCTTCTGTGATGCCGGACTCTCCAGTTTTCTGCAGGCTGTGAACTCTTGCAGCCAACTCTGTCAGTCTGGTATCAAAGGCCTGGGAGAGAAACAAATGCCTCTGTGATTTAAAATACTGCCAAATCTGTAGGATTTCATTCTGGACAGGGTGGACAGGCATGTCATATTCATTCAGCATGTATTCCTTCACAAACTGATTCATCTGGGATGTTTTAATGTTACCTGTATGGCACACCACTGCGGTTTGAGCTGGCTGATATCTGGTAACGCTTCAAGGTTCTCACAAAGATCGCCAACATTTGCAGCCAGATCTTTCACAGCTGTGTGCACACAGGAGACCTCTTCCTTCACATGTTGAACTCTCTGGTTGTTATTTTCTGTGAGCGCTGCCAGGTTTTCTCTGATGCTGCTGTCTAGCACCCTCTTGTGGCTCTGGAGGATGCTGACTTGCTGGGAGATACTGGCTTGGGCCTCGACCGAGGAGCTCTTTGAGAGTGAGTCATTCAGTGCTTCAAGTTGCAAAATGTCTTTTTCCATGTCTGTTACTTCCTGTAGCAAAGCCTGAAAATACATATACGTAAATGTATTGTTTGTGTGTATGTGATTCATCAGGTCAGTTTACTTAATGAACTTCACCTCCAGAGCTGGCACATCTGGGTTTTCTTTCTGGGCTTGACAAGCTGACATCCTCTCCTGCAGGGATGTCAATTTGTGGTGGCAGTCCTGCAGCAAGTGGCCAAAATGTTCCTCATTATTTGCACCTTCCTCGAGGCGGGAACAGAAACCCTGCAGACATTTGAGCAATACCAAGCAGACAGTCTGAGGGTTTACATCAGTGCTGTGATTATGATAACTGCATCTGCATCAGAGGGGCTCAAGTATCTCTTCACTGACCAACCTGTAAGGCCTTATATGTGGATGTTTACACTAATTGAATGGAAATTGTTAGATGAATTGTTAGTTTTTGGTTGGTTTAGTCAGGATTGCATTACTACTTTTCCCACTTTGAGTATCAGAGGTTGGATCTCACCTATTATTTTTAACTAAATTTTACCTCAATGAATCTGTTTATTATTTTAAGCTACTGTAACTGTTTGACTCTATATCCTTTGCTGTTAAGTTTTAGCTCA
Organism: Selene dorsalis; assembly: GCA_900303245.1. Lineage (NCBI taxonomy): Eukaryota > Metazoa > Chordata > Actinopteri > Carangiformes > Carangidae > Selene > Selene dorsalis. The sequence goes on along the minus strand of OMNW01035118.1, from coordinate 19,254 downwards.
TTTAAACTGTTAATTAAGTTTAGCTGAGAACCCCCTGTCATAATTCTGGTCGGGAAATCACTGTACTAAATTTTATTCATCCCTTAAACATGAAGAGTAAAGTTTTACCGTCAGCTCTGCCATCAGTGATGAGCAGTAGGTGTCCAGCTCAGTCCAGGAGGAATCGTTCCAGATGTTGTCGCTGGTTCTCTCAGCCAGATCCCTCCTCTGTTCAGCCAGGCTGCTAAGAGTTAACTGCAGGGATTTAGACTCATCCCACAGTTGACGGGCTTGATGGCACACTTTTCTACGTTCAGATGTGCCCGGCCAGGGGAATGAAGTAGGGAGCTGAGCAGTTTGGCGCTGCAGCTCTTGCACCTTGCAGCAGACCTCCTGTCTTCTGGAGAGGTAGGAGGAGGAGACCTCTGGATCCGTCTGCAGAGCCCTGAGGCACCAGGAGACACAAATGACAAAATAATGAAGTCCAACCCCAGGGTTAGCATTTTAATGATCTTACTGATTAAAGTTATTCACTTGTTCCACTCACCTATGATAGGGCTCGACTGATTGGACGAGGTCCCTCCACTGCTCCTCTGTTTTCTGAACAGTTTCCTCAATTTCCTGTTTCAGGTCATCTCCATCACACAGTCTGCGGCTCAGGCTATTTCCAGTAACTCTGAGCTCTTCAAGCCGAGTATCTCCATCTGCCACGGCACTTACCAGAGCCTGAAATACATTTTCACAGATCTGTGTATAACCTGTTCAGACTGCAGCAGCAAAATGGAAAAAGTGCCAGAACGTCTTATTAAATCTGTCCATACAACAGAAGGAACAAATGTTGATAAACACATTAGTGACCGCACCCTGATTTGGCACACAACTGTAAACACTCCCTTTTGTAACTCTATGATACAAACAAAAAAAATTCATTATGTGAAACTCAAGTACATCTAATACTCTAATACTCTAAACTCACGTTGGCCTAGTTGTCATTCAGACCGAGGGGGTTCAGTATTTGCTCTTAGAAAACACTTTTGTCGTGCCTTCAGTCAAATGAAGCATGATCAGATTTCGTTGCAGGATATGACTCGTCAAGTATGTAGAGAAAACTGAGCTGAAGTTTTTCTTACTTGAGCACGGTGAAGTCTCTGCTCTACAGGACTATGGATACCGGAGCTCTCGCCCAGTGGAGAGTCAACAATCAGTCTCAGATCTCCCACCCAGGATTGTGTGGACTTCAGCAAAGCCTGAAACAGCTCAACTTCCTCTCTCAGAGAGCACTCTGTCTCTTTGGCACCATGAAGTGTGTTGGTGAGGAGGTTGTGGGCTCGCTGCAGCAGTCTGCTACTTTCTTCCACCGGCGCACACTGCTGAAGGATGCTGCTTTGTAAGGATGACACAAGCTGACTGAGGAGCTCTGTCCTCACCCTGCAGAGAGAAAGAAAAGTGAAAAGGGAGTTGGTGTTCAGCTACAGTTATTGACACTTTCAAATGTTAATAAGGGGACAAAAACGAAGCTTTTGTATTTGCAAGGATGAGGTTACCGAGGACATGCTGAGGGGAGAGATAAAAAGAAAGGAGAAATCTGTCAGAACTGTGCAGCTGCTTCAAACTCAAACTACATAGCTGAGGATGAAGGAAGTGTCTGTATCAGCAAACCTGTAGTGCATGCTTGTACTACTACGAGTGTGTGCTGCAGGCATTAGCCCTCGAAATAGTGTTTGTCTGTCTAGTGTTTGTGTGTGTGTGTGTGTGTGTGTGTGTGTGTGTGTGTGTGTGTGTGTG
>OMNW01035118.1:0-14953 GCA_900303245.1 Selene dorsalis | reverse complement strand
ACAACGGTAAAGTAAATTCTTCCTTAAAACATCAAATATTTCTTCCATCATACATAAAGCCACTAAACTCACATCCAGCCAGCTGTCCATCAGAGAATCAGCTTCACTCTCAAACGGGACAACGGTGCATTCTGGGATTTGACGCATGTGAGAGTGAAGCTGTCTGCAGACGCTGCGGAGGTCCTCGATGACGTCACCGAGGCTGTTCAGCTCTGCTTTTCTTTGCTTAACCTGAGAAAACATACACACGCATTTATCTATACTTGACTTTTGCAGGGACAAAATGATGACTTCATGTCTCCTGCATGTTTCCTTTATGTTATACCTTAGTGTGGAATCTCTGCAGGTTGTCTTTGCCCATGTAGGAGGCTTGTTCACTGATGGTGCTTTCTGCTCTCTGCAGTGTCCCAGTCAGCTCACCACGGACAGACTGAAACCTCTTCAGCAGCTCAGTCAGGACACAACACTGCTCCAGCCTGTGTGTAATCAAACACACAACACATACACACAGCAAATGCAGTGAATTAGCACAACTTGCACAACAGACAGGGGCTTGTTGATAATTAAACATTGTTCTTTTCTTTACCGTTCAGTCACAGCTTTAGTGGTCTCCTCCCAGAGGTCCTTCACCTCGCTGCTATGGCTCACATCACAGGATCCTGATGAGGAGCCATCTTCTATGAGCTGAAACTCAGAGAGGAGGCCCGCAATACGACTTTCCAGCTCTGTCAAAGCTCGACTCCTGAGGAGGGGGAAATTATCATTGGTGTGCTGGGTCATCAGAGTGCAGACTTTAGTCAATATCCCAAAAAATCTGAGATAGGCCGGAAGCAAAATCTTAGGAGACGTTTATTCATATTACACACAATCATAGTAAATTACCTTATAGATAATTTAGCTACTTAACATAGTTTTCATTATCCTAGTATAGTAAACTCAACATCAGTCTGTAATTGCTGTACCTGTGCTGCAGAGCAGGCAGGGTGAGCTCCTGCAGCCCCAGACGCTCTGCTGCTCCTCTGATCTCCCGCAGTGCTACTAACAAGGCAGCTCTCCTCTGGACCGAGCTCTCCTTCCCCTCTCCCTCTTTCTTGTGCCTGCTTCTTGTTCTCTGGACTTTGCCATCACCTTCTGACTTCCATGTTTGAGCCTTGTGCTCTTCCTCCCTTTGGGTCTTTGTGTCACTCTCTCCACCCACCCTTCTCCCTTTGGCCTCCTCTTCCACCCCACATGGAGGGGGATGCTCCTGCTCCTGTATTCCTCCTGGCTGTAGTGAATCATCCCTGGTGTTTGTCTGATGTATCTCCACAAGTTTCAACCCTTCATTTCTCTGCATTTGCTCCGTTCCCGTTAGATTTATCTCATCTTTTCTCTCCCTTTGCTGGGCTCTCATCAGCTTTTCCTCCATGTCCACAGTGTGTTTGGACAACAATGTCACCACATCCTGGCACGTCACAGCTGCACCATCCATGGTCAGAGACATCCCTGCTGTCTTTAAATTGCTGTCACATTGGTCTGCAGCTGTCTGCAACCTCTGCTGGACTGCTGCCTGCCAAGAATGCCTCTCCTGCTCCCACTGCGCCTCATTTCGCTGGATACTTTCGTCCTGGTTTGCCAGCAGGGCTGGGATCTCGGCCTTGACTTCCCTTGCTGTGGCCAGGAAGTAATCCACAGCCTGGGCAACTAACTGAACTTTCTCCAGCTGCTGTCTGAGCTGCTTGAGATGACTGACATGGTTGTGGAGAGCTTGGTGGAGGGATGTGGCTTGCGGATGTTGTCTTTCCTCCTCACTGCTTTGTTTTGTTATTTTCCTCATTTCAGACTGCAGCCTGTCATCCATCTCCTGAGTAACACATCACAGATTAATACCAATGTTTGCACAGTTCACTCTCATAATCAAAGTGCTGATTGTTTAAACAAAGCAAAGATTTACCTTTAAGCCAGGAAGCAGACCAGGATCAGCCAAGGTGAAGGAGGAGATGTCCACAGGCTGTCTGGTGATGCTGTTCAGCTTCTGTGAGATCAGTGTGATCGTATCATCTGCACACTCCATCAGGTCCACAGATTTCTCAAGAGTCGTCATCCTGACACAATCCAGAGTAAAAATCAACTTTACTGTGAAAGATCAACAGCTTTATCTTCAGGGATTAATTATTAGACAGTGCTTTTATTTCATCTGGGAGCTGTACTGTACCTGTTCTGTAGACACATCTGTTGACCTCTCCACCCCTGGCTCAGCTGCTCCAGGTCTCTCTCCACTTCACTCAGGGCATCCCTGGTCATCAGGTTGGGGGACTGGGACAGCTGGGCATACTGGGGCTCTACCTCAAGCCATAGTGCATCGGTCTCCTGTTTTAAAGCCTGTGGGGAAGACACATGTTTACAAGGACAAACTGAAAAGTCTGCACAGTTGGTACAAAGTATTATTTATTGACTGAACTGTTCAGGTTGTAAAATGCACCACAAAGAAGGGTGAAGTAATATGAGTGATGCTTGCACTTGCCTGTAGTTGCTCCTTCTGGTTCTGCAGGGTAGAGATGGTGACTGGCTCTGGGTTAAACTCCTGTAAATGTTGTTCATTATTCTGGAGCTGAGACTTAATAACCAAGCAGGACTTCCTGTACCTACAGTGAAAGATTTACACTTTGCTTTAGGAAAACATTTTTTGAGACTGAAAGGTTACACGGGAACAGAGTCTGCTGTTAAAACTGTGACATGAAGAAACAACTAATTTAAATTTCAGATAATGTTTCTCTGTTACTTTAAAGAAGATGTCAACTCCAAGATATGAGCCCATACCTTTCCAGTACTTCCTGTTCAGAGGGGTGCTCCCCCTGAGGCGGGCCGATTGCCTCTGGGATGACGGTCCACTCTGCCGCCTGCTTGGTCTCCACGGTGTCGCCACTGACAACCGCCTGGGAGAAGGGAGAGTTACATAGTGACAGAAGAGCAGGGTAAAAGATAGAGCGGCAGGCCGATCCAATTACTAGAGGATTAGTGTGCTACACCTGGTGCTGTAGCATCCAAGTATCAGTCACAGCCAATGAAACGGCTGAACAGGAAAGGCCACTTTAAACTGAATGTATAAAGTAAATAGGATTCGTTTAAGGCTGATTAACATGTGCAACATAAACATTCGATATAAACAATCTGCCTCATATTAAATTTAAAGCTGCAGAGGCAACATTTTTAAGGTAAAAAAAAAAAACTTAATGAAAACATGACTTTATATGCTGCATGGCATTTAAAATGCTATTCAAATTCGTTTTACTTCACACAGCATGATTTTTTAAGTTGTTCAAACTTTCAAAACTCAAACTTGTAGCTCACAAAGTTCAAGTATGCCTGGAGAACAGATAATCAGTCATGTGATTTGATCATACCTGTATTTGAGTTTGTACTTGCTGGTTGCTCTCTGTGACGTTCAGCAGATGAGCCGTCAGTCGCCGCTCTTGGGCTCGGAGTGCAGACTTTTTAATTTTCCCGGCTGGCACAGATCCTCTCTGCTGTGTCAGCTGCTCCTTTCTCTCTGTTGGGACGTCCTGAGGTCCCAGCAGCAGGACATCACTGTGAAGTGGCACCGAGCCCGCCACAGGTGAGAGGTCTTGTTGTTGGTTGTCCGCGCTCTGTTTCTGTGGCAGACTGCTGCTCAGGAGTGGGTCAGCCGACACGCCAGTCGATCTCAGCGGGGTGTTTCCCCCAAGCTGCCGTCCCCTGCTGAGTTAAGAAATGTTCAACAGGAGGGGGTCAGGCAGTCAGGACCAGAGCAACAAGGATGTCATTAAGATTAATAGGCTTGAAGGATTACAGAGTGACAACTGTTATGAATACAAGTCTGCGTCAGTTAAATGATGCTGTACATTGAATATTGATGTAAGGATAAATCTGAACACTAACAGAACTAAATTTTGTTTTATTTCTCCCTAAATATTCATTTGTTCAACTCAAATCTGACGTGAATTTTTTAAGGTTGCTTGCTTGTGAAGACGATTGTTTTGTTTGTTTTTTTTTTTACTTGACCACAAACTGAATTTTCCTACCTGTCTGCTGGGAGCACTGTGGCGCTGGTCTCCTGTGCTTCACCTGCCTCCTTCAGCTGCTCTGTTGCCAGCCAGGATGATTTACCTGGTGTGACAGTGTCACACAGCCCTCGCAGCGACTCAGAAGACGCAGCTCCGTCTGTGACGACCTGTGTGGGGACGTAAGGTGAACCTCTGGAATAAAAGACTCTAGTCTAGTCTTTCTGGCTATGTGGTCAAATCAGACAGGCTGCCACACAGTATTGTTACAGGGTTAGGCAAAGTACCTGTTGTTGCTGCAAAGACTCATGGTTAGTCTGGTCAGTAGCTTCGTGGAGAGTGTTAGTATGTGTTCCCCTTTTCCTTTGCACAACAGAAAATTGCTGCTTTCCTTCTCTGAGCTTAGACCATAAGATGGGAATAAAGGCAGCCATTTCACTGCAGACATCCTGAAAACAGGCAGAGAGCTGCTTAAAGTGGTTCTGAGGAAATATTAGTTGTTAAGATTTATTAGATTAGATTCATTTGATATTAGCCACCAGAACATTTTTTGAACAGCTTCTTTGACTAAATCTTTGCTGAGGCACATCAGTGTTTTACAGACTCTCTGTCATACCTCCCACTGCTTTCTGACTGAGTCAGAGAGGAGCATCAAGTCCTGGAGCTGGGCCCCGGAGCAGAAGGCCCCATAACCCTCCACTGCATCCAGGAACTCGTCGAGGATGACGGGCTGCAGAATCTTTAAAGCCCGCTGCACAGAGACACACACACACAGAGCTGGACCAGCACGTACACAAACAAAACTGGTAGCAACACAGCAAAACACCACAGACCTTTGAAAGATGTGTGATTCTGAGATTAAATGTAGGATCTGTAGGGTCTGGGTGTTGTTGCATTTAAAGCAGGACTTAAACAAAGCTTAAACAAAGCCAAGCCTTTGTTCTAAAAAGCAACAAAGAACTCACACTTACCAACAAATGGACAAGTGTATTTTTATCAAATGATGCTAAATGTAACATCATAAAACTTCTAATCAAAGTTAAGATTTAAACTTGATCTCCCTCCTCTCTTTTAATATTTTAAACTGTACCTGTTTCTTCTTGGCCTGCGATTCTGAAATCTCTTTGCCACCGAATAACTTGATGGCTTGTTGGATGCGCACATGCAGTTGCACTCTGGCCTTTTCCAGTCTGCTTCTTGCCATCGACTGGGCTCTTGAATGAACTTCACTGCGGACCACGACCGGCGGCTTTTGAGATGTTGTATTGACCTGTGGAGGTTTTGGTTGACCTTTTATTCTGGATTTGGATTTGGGAGTTTGTGGCGGGGTGGAGGTTTCCTTTCCCTCTGTTAAAGGACTTGTGACATGTTTAGACAGAGCCAGAATTTTCTGAGGTGGTGGCCCAGTTTGGGTCAAAGATGGTGAAGGTTGATCTTGTTGACTTGGACTTGAAGTTTGCATCACTGGCTTAGATTGAGCTTCTTCTACACCAGGAGAAGAGAGAATATGTGGTACTGGTTCTCTCAAAGGTGGTGGCAGCATTTTGACTTTGACTATGGTTCTTTCATACTGTGGGTTCCTGTGTGGGTTTTGGGGGAAACCCTGGAGATCTCTGGTTCTTTGTTGGGCTGTATGAGATGGAGTAAGAGGTGAATATTGACTTGGGTCCTGGGTTTGCATCTTAACATTGCCAGTCTGGTCTACAAGTTTGGTTCTGGCCACAACAAGTAACCCGGTCTCTGGCTGTATCTGGGTCTGACGGGCCGGTTCATCCAAGTACCCAAGGGAAACAAACAGTCGAAGAATCTCCTAATAAATGAAAAACATACAAATCAAATAAATATGAGTGACTGCTGATGAACTGAAGAAGATTAATCAAACATTTGCTGAACTCACCTGGCAGTTGGAGACGGCCTCTGACACCCTGCTCTGCATCCCAGAGGTGCTGAGGTGCTGCAGAGGAGACGTCCTCCGGACTTGTGCAACAAAGTCCTGCAGATCCCGTCCCTCAGTTAGAACCTGGTTCTCCAGCTGCAACCCTCGAGAGATCAGTGCCTAGAAATAATTATCAACCTTGTATTAAAGTGATGTGTACTGTATTGTTTAAGGCCTGCCCTTTGTGAATTGTAATGCTCTACATCTATTGGATGTGTTTAAATGGAAGGAGCATTCTGGTGTGCTGACTTTGGCTACAGACTCCAGTGCAGGGTTTCCTCTGTGCTCACTGTCCTTCAGGCGCTGGTCACAGTCAAGGGCGTCCGTGCTCCAGTGGTCCAGCTCGGCCAGTCGGCCCTCTAGTCTGGACGCAGCCCGCTGCAGCTCCCCACAGGCTCGCTCTGCTTCAACCAGCGTCTGTCACAAATACACACGGAGACCCTCAGCCTTAACAACAGGCATATGCAGGATAATAATAGTATTAAACTCAGCATTTCTTTCCAGTCTTTACAGAAAATTGGTTTTGTGCTGGTGTGATAAAACTTGACTTCAGTCTTGGTTAAGCCAGGATTTGGTTTGTTAGCCTGCATCACACTCAGTCAGGGAGTTGTTACAGGGTTGACAGAGTACCTGCAGGAGAGTTTGCTGGCGGGTTTGTATGTCTAGAGATGAACTGAGAGATGACTCCACTTCTGCCATCTTTTTACACAGTAACTGACAAATAAAACAAAAGTAAACACAGTAAGTGGGAAAGGATAGAGAATAGAGCAGGCATGGAAAGATTTTAAATGTCCTCATTTTTTTCTCCCCCTCACATGTGAGTTTGCCAACCTGTAGTTTCTGTCTGTTTGCCTTCAGAGGGACAGAGGCCACTTCTAGTGGTTGTCTCAGCAGCAGGTTAGCCTCCTGGGTCAGTGAATCCACCATCTGACGAGCCACCGGGCCAGCGATGACCTCTGATGACACTTCCTAAGAAACAACACATCATATCTGGCAACCTGTGCATGACCTTTTATCCTGATCTCTGCTTAATTTACATTTCATGTCACATTTTGTTTCATCACAACAATTTCTGTGAAAAGAGAAGAATGAGACTTAGTACACTTACAAACTTTGTCTTCCCACATTTGGCCCATTGTATATTGACCTTGCTGAGTTGTTCGGCCAGAGTTCGGCTGGTTGAAGGTTCAGTCACTTCAGTGAGTAAGTTCCCCACCTCATTTAATTTGGCTTGACACGCTGCCCACTCACTCAAATCCTGCAGTAACCAAAATTAAGCATGTTTCTCCAGGCCGGTAGCTTTATTAACACCATCCTTCATAATAACAGTCGTACAGATTATTACCTGTGACCCTGCAGCAGGAGACTCTGTTTGTGCCTGTGTGATCTGTGTCAGCCATGTCTGTAGAGACGTGAGACACTTGTTGAAAATCTCCCACGTTGACAGAACTCTCTGCATCGTCCCCCTCACAGCCGGCACAGCTTGTACAACCAACTCGACTTTACGTTCTGCTTCTTTCACCTGACAGTTAACCAGCTGGGAGTCCTCACCTGGGGAGTAAAGAGAGACAGGGAGTCAAGAGTTGCCTTTAAGTTTATGGTCTTACAAAGATTAAACTTGGACTTTGTTCTTATCTCAGACAAACATTCAGCTCATACTCAGCGCTGCTTTGCTGCTGTAAGCATTCGCCTTCTCCTTCATGTTTTGGAGCGAGTCCATCAGAATGAGAAGCATGCCTTGGCGCTCCACTGTGTCCTACATACCAAAACAAAACAACAAAGTGGCAGGGTTAACAAATTATAATTAGAGTTTATCAAAACCAAGAGTGTAATGTATTTTCCTAAACCTCAAAAAATAAATTCATATTTTCATTTTGCCAATTTACTCTGTTATTCACTGTTACTTCAGGTAACAACACTACATGTCAGGGGTAAATCTTCTTCACTCACATGCCAGTCCTGCAGCAGCACTTCTACAGCCTCCTTTGACCTGTATGGAGGTTTCCAGGTCTGGATCTTTGCATCGACGCGGTTCAGGAGGTCCAGTACAGTGAGACGATGTTCCTGGTATTCAAGCTTGATCCCATAATATTTGGCTGTGACTCTGATGTGAGTTACACTGTTTTCAAATGAAAAGAACAACAACAAAGTACACACATTGTCCAGTGTGGAAATTGATACAGAACATGCCGTTGTGGATTCTGTTATTATGAGTGAGTTTTAGTTTTTTTTAAAGATTCGCACCGTCTTTTTATGTCATCGAACTTTTCAAGGGGCACCACCACATTCCCTGCGTCATCCACGTTCTCATAGTTGTCGAGGATTTGAACGTGGTGGCTCATCTTTTCAATTAAAGTCTAAAAAGAATCAGAAAAGAAGATTATAAAAACACGAACTATATAATGACGATGTGTCTTCGGTGTTTATCTTCAGTAATTATTACACCTTCAGTGTGTCTTGTTGAGATCTTGCTGCTTTAGCGGTGTCTGCATGATCATTCATCCTCCCTCCCTCCTCTGTTAGCGCTGCCTCTGCATGCTGCAGCCACATCACCACCGAGTCCAGAGGAGGAGGGAGACTCAGGTCCAGGTCTGTGTTGCATCTCTGCAGCTGAAACACAGATTCTGATCATTGTTGTGTTGTCTAATACCGTGTAAACATTTCTCGCTTAACTGGGGAGAGAATCAGGAAGAGATATTTTCGTTTCCTCACCTCCGCCTCCATACGATCCCACGCCACCCTGAGAGCTTGCTGCTGTTGACTCAGCTCAGGGCGGCGTCCAATAGTAGCGAGGAGTGTCAGAACAGGTCTTCTTTGCTCTGTGAAGGAGCCAGTGAGACTCTGGAAAACCTGGTGAACCAAACACAGCTCTTATCACTTAATCACTGTAAAAACACGACACACCAGTGATTGCTTTCCTCAAAGTATGTGCTTGGACTTACTCGATATTTTTCTACATAGGTTGAATTCTCCGTTGCCGTCCGTGCTTCTGACAGCTCGTCAAACGCCTGCTGCAGCCAGCAAGTCACCTCTTGTGCTCGCTCACTCGGAGAGACCTACATAATCACAATCAAAAGTGTCAACACCTAAATTTTGATGCAATATGGATGACTGGACGGACTGCTACAAACATTAACCTGAGGAGTAAGTCTTTGCGTGGTGTGTAGCTACCTGGCGTAACGGCGAGACAGCAATAGCTGGAGTGAAGTGAGCAGGTAAGCTGACAGGTGAGAAACAGGAAGGCTGACCCAGAGAAAACAGCTACACCAGCACCAGCACCACCGCCACCAGAGGAGAGCATAACAGGAGAAATCCATGGAACAGGGAAGTAGTTAACACCCGACAGTTTCATGTGGCGTAATGTGAGTTCAAAAGAGAGTACGTAGAGCAGGGGTCAGAAGAGTTAGTAAAACATCGCACCCAAGAAATGACTCTCTCTTTTACTCAGTGGGTGTGGTGTGAACATGTGACACTGTTGTGACAGATGTGGGTGTGATTACAAACCTCCAGATGGTCGTCAGGTGCTGGCATGTCGTTGGAGTACTGTAGAAACTGGGCCACATACGTCATAATGGATTTCTCTTCAGGATCTCTAACGTCAACATCTGAGGTTAAAGAGTAAAGTTTTTAAAGTTAATTTTTAATACATCATCATGCATCCACAAGAAAAGTGCAGTCCCAGAAATATATTGAATATCCTTAAGTAAATGTTAATCTAAAACATGACTAATGCTTGTACAGTCTCATCAGCCTCACCCTGCGGCTCCAGCAGCCGGGGGATGTGCAGCTCCCTCTCAGCCAGGTGAAAAGCTTCCTCCAGGTTCTCCTGGTTGCTTCTGGACTGAACCAGGGAGAGATCGACCAGCTGTGGTCTGAGGGAACACAGGATGACCAGGAAGGCCTCTCCACTTCTCCAGCTCGACTTGAAGTCCTTCACACTGATAGAGCTACCGACCCTGGAGACAGAAACACAACTCAATTTTGTCCCATATATTTCTTTTTGATGTAAGCAGAGGAATATCTCAGTCCAAGTAATATCCATAGATTGTAGTAATGAGTAAACATGTGAACACTGTTGCTGTGCAAATTTACATTTTGGGAATTGGGATGTGTCAGTGTCAATCTCACCGGATGTGATGGGTGGGCTGTAAAATTTAAGAATTACGTTTCTAAAATTTTATTTGATTGACCTCCACTTTGAGGCTATATAACCTCCCTACCGCAGCGCCACCGTGGTCCTGGTACACCGCAGTTCTGCTAAGATCCAAAGACCGAGTTCAAGCCCAGTCCCCCGGCTCCTGTGCCGGGCTGCACGGCCGGCCAGCCTCCCATCGGCACCGGTACCGGCAACGACGATGACATCGGTACCGACGACGGCAACTGTACCGGCAACAGTGACGACACCGCTGGTACAGTACCGATGCCGGTACCGGTACCGACAACGCTGATACCGGTACCGGTTCCGACAACGGCAACGGTACCGGTACCGACGACGGAAACGGTACCGGCAACGGTGACGACACCGCTGGTACAGTACCGATACCAGCACCTACAATGGAAACGGTACCGGCACCGGTACCAGCGGTGTTGTCGTCGTTGCCGACCGTTGCAGTCGTGTCGTCACTGTTGCCGGTACCGGTATCAGCGGTGCCGTGGCCGTTTACGGTACAGGTACTGTTGCCGTTGTCGGTACCGGTGTCGTCGTTGTTGCCGGTACCGGTACTGTCAACCGCGACGGCACCGCTGGTACCGGCAACAACGACGACACCGGTACCGACAACGGCACCGTTGGTACTGGCACCGATCCCGGTGACGGCAACGTCACCAAATTCAGGCCGGCTGTGATTCTCTGTGAAGGACACAGGTCGCAGACAGCTGCTCTCGCTCTTACCAGAGTACCAGTACCACCAATCCCACACAGTGTTGAAGACAGTGTTTTCCTGAGACTCACCTCTGACACTGGTCCCTGACCCACATGAGCAGGGCCCTCTTGGCAGATACTTTGAAGCGTCTGTGAAGCGGAGACGTCCGGCCTGCAGGGACCGGACTCCCTGGGACGGGACTCCCAGAGCAGGAGTCCAGACTGGCCAGAGAGTCGAGGGAGGAATGACGAGAGCTGAAGGAGAGAGTGCTGGCCAGCTCCTCAATCTGAAACAATACATCACTTATCAATATATCTTTATTTAAGATTTCTTCTGAAAACCAGTGAGTTCTTTCTTACTAACTGAACTCACGTGACAGCGGAGAATGATGGTCCACACCAGGCCCAGGATGATTGAGGGTCGTCCATCTATGATATCTGGGACGTTTATGTTCACCAACTTGATCTACACCAACCAACAAAAAACAAATGCTACTAATAAGATCCACGACAGCTTTAGATGTTGAGTTTTTTTTATGTATGAAAAAGTACTTTTTTCTTCCTGAGGAGATTGAGCGCTGTCTCGATGTTGGCTCTGTGCTGGAAAACCCCATGACCTCTTTGTCTTTTCTGGGGAGACAGATCAGATCACAAGTTGTGTGTTTTTATGGCTTTTTTCCAAACTCAGTACTTAACTCTCTGATATGAGAAGCACGCTGGAGTAACTCACCAGGGACTCACCGCTCATCACCTCCAACAGGTCGAGCAGCCGTAACCCATCTTTGAGGTCAGAGAACAGGTCTGACACAAACGAGGGAGGGCATCTCTGTAACAATAAAAAAAATGTTAATACACATACAGCTGCACAATTCATGAAAATAAATGAGCATCTATTGCAGCTTCTTCTATCATGAATCACAGCAGGTGATTAAGGCAAATGCACTTCTCATTCATTTGCATTAAATCTCAAAACAGGAAGTAACAGAGTTTAAATCAACACTGTTTTATTTTGTTTGTTTTTTTTTCCCCATGAGAACATCCACCCCGGTATGCTGTCCTCTTAATCAATCACACCGCAATCATTTGGCACACAAACATCAAACAACAAGTCAAACAGGGTTATGTGAATAGTCCTGGGTCACTGTGTCGTGTTAGGATGGAAATTTGCAGCATCATTTTTATACAAAACAGGAAGTTGCTCCAGGGGGTCACATGGTTAAAAGAGTAAAAAAGGCTGATGAGAAAGTTTCTGAAAAGTTTACCCTTTGGTAAACCAAAGTGGAAACATAACCACTTGTGTAATGTGGGAGTTTTTAGTCAGCTTGACCTGGTCTTATGCTTTTGTTACAATCAGAAAAATACTGTATTTGCACATTTATTGGACAAATGTCTTAACAGCCCTGCAAACTCTCTCTTCAACTAAACCCCAAACTGAGATTCAAGGCCAAGTCACAACAGTGAAGACAGGCCTGTAGACATGATGATAGTGTCTTCTGTTAGGAAAAGTCAGATTGGTGCAACAGATGGAAAGTTATGAACGGGTGATTTTGGCGTTGGAGTGCAGTCATATGGACATGAGGTTATGACGGGGCGGCCGGGTTCAGATTTCGTGCTGCTCTGCTGCGCTAAAGAACTATTAATACTCCCAGACGAATGCCACAGGCAGCTCAAGGTCTCTCTCGGTGGAGATCCAGGGCGAGCCGCTTCACTTCACCTCGCCGCCTGACCGGTGAATCAGCACGTTACACGCTGCAGCTTGCTCCGTATCATTTACAGCCAAACCACAGCGTGACGTCACGCCACTTTTCAGCCCTCTCTGGGGTTTAAGAGATGTTCTTTTGTTGCTAAGTGTTACAACACCCAGCGCTAAAGCTGTCAAACTGTTTTAAAAGGAGCACTTTTTTATCTGGTTTTAAGACATTGCAGACATTGAAGGAACATTTTTGATAGTTTAAAGTACAGACTGCACTTAAAGAAACATGAAAATAAATCATCAACAGGTAGACTTCCTGAAATGAAGCCATGATTACATAGGACAGCCTCCTTATTAGGTGTGAGCTGAGGATGCAAATAGCACGTACCTGCACACACCTGCAGTCTGAAAACTTTTCTCTCATCTGTCCCCTCCTGCATTATCTCTCCTGCACATCTCTACATTACAAATGCCACACAAAGGGACTCTCCAGAATACAAATACCATTTTAACCTACAGGAGTGTCCTGGTTGAAGCACGAGAATTTGATTTGTATAATAAAAAAATGCTGACAGCCATAAAAGAAAGCATTAACACTGCTCCAGGATCAGTTATATCTCTACAAATATATCACTGAAGTAAGATGAATTCTTCAAGCATTATTAACAAACAAGCTGTTTCAACTCACCTTGGAGAGCTGAGCATTTATCCAGTTGGTGAAAGTTCTTTTCTGAATCTGTTCATGCTCCACTGTTTGGAGAAGAGAGGGAAAAAAAAACCAGGATGAGGTGCTATGGTACAATGTATAATATATGATGTTTGACATTTTTGCAGCAATTAAAAGAAAAGGAATGAATATAAATTTAAATTGATCACTACTGGTGAATTTTGGACATTTAGGAAGTGCATCCTGGGAGATCTCAGTCATATTAAGATGATGGTCCATTCATGTCTTCTCCTTTTGGTTTATTTACGTTTGTTGCCATGTTTTTTTTTTAATGTAAAGATGTTAAAACACTTAACCACAGTGATGTGGGGTACAGATTCAAAGAAATGTGTTTGTTTTTCCCTGGAAGACAAATACAACCACATCCATGCAGACTTCTTAATCCAAATTTCCACTTGCTGATTGTTTTTCAGCATAAATACTCGACTTCCCCTGTGTGCAACACGATGCTGCAAAGTTCGTAATAACTCAGAAGTTTCTAAAGAAACCACAGAAACAGATTTCAGATGCAGCGAGGTTCAAAGCTACTCACCAACATCAGAGAACTGAGGGACTTTTCCACTCGCCATTCTTACAACCAATGGTCAACAGACCCATGTGTAATAAGCTAGAGAAACAAGACTGTCCACTTAAACCTCTTCCTCGTGCCCCTGGAGTGAAAGGCTTCCTCTTTAAGCTGAAGTAAGGCTGCGAGCCGGCAACGGGATGGCTTCCAAGACGCTGACGGACATAGATACTGAGGCTCACACTCTCTCACACAGCGAATATACACAGAGACGCACTCAGAGCCATGATGGACTCCCAGAGTCCCAGACAGACATATGCGCACACACACACACAGAGGGGATTATGGACATACATGGCTCTTGTGAGGAACTAGACCTGATCTTAAGCCTCTGTTGACAAAACACACACTTTTTACTATATATGACAATGTAAAGACTTTCCTAGTAGCTTCTTAAAGTAATATGGGGATGACCGAAAACTTTAAGATGCAGCCAATGATCAAATGGGAGCACATGGACAACTGTGGTATCTAGTGTATAATGTCATCAGAAATATCATGTTTGTTCTGTTAAGCAAACTCATACATCCACACCCCCTGCAGAGAAAAAGCTTCTATGAGTAGGAACAAGACGGACTGAATCTGTAGTGAACACAGGAACATGCTGTTTTGTTTGAAAAGTTGCGTTCAGGTTCACAGACTCCCTGAAACAGATTTGGTCATGAGCGTGACTCACTGTCTGTTGTTTGAATAAGAGCCTGCCAAGACTGGAAACTCCTTAGTTTTTAATCACCCAGCTCCACCCAGTTTACCTGAGTCTCCCAGGCTGGTTAGCTGTCAAATTAAATAGACTCAGATCAAATTACAATCAGGGCGTTTTTAAAGAAGTTTAGTCTTCAACAAGAAGACAATGTAATGCTGTGAAAGTATGTTGTTTTTTTTTTTTGTTTTTTTAATCTTTTTAATATCTTAAGTGAACTTACATCAGATATCCCCTAATGCTGCACAGCAATGTTTGATGTTTATCTATTGCACATTTTTAGGACCCGGTTCGGGTCCCGGTTCCGATCCCGCTCCTGATTCCGGTCCCGGTTCGGGTTCCAGTCCCGGTTCCGGTTCGGGTTCCCGGCCTGTGCCCGACCGGGACAAGGACGATCAGAACCAGAACCGGTACCAGGACCAGAACCAAGACCAACAGAACCGAAACCGATA
>OMNW01035117.1:0-28242 GCA_900303245.1 Selene dorsalis | reverse complement strand
AATTCTCAAAAGTCAGGACAAATGGTCTCTGGCCATTCAAAGTTACTACAGCTGACTGGATACACTGGTGAAGTTGACTCTCACTCTGGTGGTACTGAGGACATCACACACATTGAGATGATGTGCTGTACACATGAGCCCTGCCTGATAGTAGAGCTGTGCTTTCTTTTAACATACATCTTACATATGAGCCTTATCTGACAAATAGGCCAGGTGAGGAGAGCAAATTATAAAGACAGTAGATGGGTGGCTTAGATTGAACAGCATGTTTAATGAGTGTGTTGGTCATGTAAAGTGTAAGGAAAACAGAAGAACACCTGCTTAAAGCTGTTCACTTGTGATAAGATCACCTCAGACATATAATGTACCAGGATTGAAAAGGCCTTTATGTGGTTAGTACTGTACTGACAGTAGGGGGCAGCAGAGAGCAAAAAGTGTGCGTATCCAGGAAATACACACACAATAAGTTTTTCCACACATTTTCCCATATTGGCATCTTTCTGACCACTCTGAAACTTGGAGAAATGCATAAAAACAGCCTCTAGAAGCCATTACAATGAAAATATGGTGAGGACTGGCCTAAATTCCCTCACTTTACAAATTGGTCCTCACTCCAAAGGTTTAAAATTCACACTTGTCCTCACAATGATAGGAGTACACACACACACACACACACACACAAAGTCTGTTGATACAACAAGAACCACAACAACGGCTTGAGGCCACTCACTGGTAATAGCTCAGGTCTCTGTTAGTTCTCGGTACGTCCTTGTCAATGATTCGTACAGCTTCACGGAGCTCTTCTTGGTCAAACGTAACCCGCTCAAATAAAATCTGGTGACAGGAAAGAAATGTAAATATTACATATTCTACATATTCAATACATACACATACATACATTCACCATTTTCAATACACATACATACACAAATACACACATATTTAATTCTATCCTGTCCTCATACTACAGGTATAGTGCTGTATGAACTGCAATGTAGTGTAAATAGATTATTTAAAGTGTGATTCTGGTTAAGTTAGATCTGGAGTATCACTATCTGAAATCTTTCAGCTGCTGCTGAGTACACACACTCTCTAGACCAAAGTACTTAAAATGACAGCCAGTGTAAAGAGGTCAACTGATACCATATGTAAATAAATGGCAAACACTTTGTTTAGCAAAATTAGATCCTGCTGTGTCATTTACTTTAATGCATTCCTCCCTCCCTTTTTAAACTTTTTTTTTTAAACCAGAGACAATAAAAATGTACTTGCTGGATCTGTAGAAATCTAGATAACAGAACAAGAGAAAAACAAACATTCAAGTAATTAGACTAGACTTATAATACTGGATTTAACTGATCTAACCTGTGCCTGAAGCTCCAAGAAAGCCACTTTGTCCCTAACTTCCTCAGACTGGTCCTGGGTCTGTTGTTGGGCCTGTGCCTGTCTCTGGTCAAAGTACCGGACAGCTGCCACCAACTCAGCTGGAATATAGACACATTCATATGTTCATAGGTATTTTCAAAAAAGACAAAGTAGGGTACTGACAAAGAAAGTGACGCATCTGAGTTGCGTAGAGTTGGCGCATGTTTGTGTTTACCATCAGTGCCATTGAGATGCAACCGTACAGCTGAGGGAAGAAACTGCTGCCATTTTCGCTTCATGACCAGGTATCGAATGACTAACTGCTCCTGCAGCAGAGACCGCTCCAAACCAGTGGAGCTGCATGGATACATCCCAAACAGGAAACGCCACACCAGGCCACGCTCAGAGGGAGACACACCACCTGGGGAGGGGAATGAAAACCTTTTGATTATTTATGGTTGATTAATGTACGCGATTCTACAGTTTCTTTGAACTGAGAGTTTAGACATGTATTTGAACCATTATCATTAAATCAAATCCTGAATGTAGCGAAGATGTAGTGGAGGACAGACAGGATCCTTAGGAGAATAAATGAGCCATAATTGGGTCAGGTTTCTCCTGTTTTTATGAGAGGATTTGAGATGTTTTATGTAATGTCCTGCTCTGCAGGTTCTTTAATCCGTGGTTGCCATATTTGTGGGGCTGGAATGTGCATAAAGGTCAGAAGGTCACAGAGAAGGAGGGCGAGTTTCCACATTCCTGCTCATAGATGACTGATTCCTTGTGATATTATGCAGATATTTATTATCTTTTGTCTGAGTGCTGCTGAAAGGATGTCCAGCAAGAAATTAAAGACAGCATAACAATAAGTACCAGGACCAGGTGACTGACACATTTATGCACTAATCCAGAGGTATCCTCCTCATTTCTTAGTTTCACACGCTTCACTGAATATTTTTCTGACTGCTTCTGATCACATGTGATTTTATTCAGCTCCTCAGACATGTCATCAGCTCCATAAATGGCATTTGTTGTTTCATCTCTGGAGTCACGCTGAGTTCTGTGCTTGAGGGGGTCTGATGTGATGCACAATAACATGTTAGATTTTTAGAGAATGGTTTGGCTGTGGCTTAACTAAAGTCCTGAAGCAAAGCATCACTTGACTTTGATGCATCTGGACACGTGAGTGACTGACTTCAATAGTTTACTGTGCATCAAAATAGTGCTCAAGTTGGCACTGTGAGATAGAAAGCTATTGTGTGTTACTGTGTGAGACACATTTGATAAATGAAGAATCAATATCTGTAATCCTATCAGCCTTTTACATTTCATTAAGAATAATATTAGGCCCCAACAAAGCAGTGCTTAGACTGATAATAGGCTATATTGTCATACATCCTACTGTTGAAATAAGACGGGCTCCTTACAGTTTCAATACGGAAACATATAAATAATCTTTCAAACACAAGCAAACATTTCACAGGATTAGCAAAGACCTTTTATTTCTTAATGTGCATTATAGGATTATGTAAGATTTCTACTTGACCTGCTGCGACCTCAGAATAATTTCTTTCTACTGTACTAAGTTAAAACTGAAACTGAGCCCCTGACAAAGGCTTCATGTAAAAGCTGTTCTTGCATACATTAGGTCAAACTGGCAGGAAATACATGAGGTGCATTTGCATTTTCACTGTGGAGGATAATCCATACTCTAAAGAGGGGATAGATAGATAGATAGATAGATAGATAGATAGATAGATAGATAGATAGATAGATAGATAGATAGATAGATAGATAGATAGATAGATAGATCTACCGTTTTTGAATATATGCATTCTCAGTCTCGACTCGTCGACCCTGCCCTCAGCGTCCATGATCCCAGGTAAGGTGAGTCGTGCGCCGGACAGAGCTGGAGAGCTGACCGCGGCCACCCTCCTGTGGGAGCGGACATCTGGTCGGTGAATGTCCGATGAGCTCGTCTCTTCTCCCGCCGCCTGCCGTGAGCTCCCATTACTCAGGTTGTCCATGTGTGTCGCACGGGTCACGGAGAACTGCATCTGACTCAACAGGCAACAAACTACCCATCCATCCTCCCGTGGCGCCACTACCCTTTTAAACAACAACAACGCGTCTCTTCCCGGAACCCATCTGAAACTAACCGGGACTGATTCCTCCCAACAACGGTCGACAAGATCACAGAACTTGTTGGGTTAGTTTTGGAAAAGCAGTTGCAGCTTTGTTGATCCTCATTCAGCCATCTGGGAGTCATATGACTGTACCTTGAGATCCGAGTTTGGCCCACATTCCAGGTGGAGTCCGGACTTCAGTGCCAAAGTTCACTCTGGATTTGAGAGCGTGTCTCACTCCACCCAGCGGTTTAACAACATCCAGCACGATTTCCTCAGAGCAGCGTGTCTCTCATTAAGAAAGGCTGAGAGCAAATCCCCTGCACCACGTGTGATATGAATCTCTAACTTGATGGTCTCAAAACTCACCTGTGGTGTAATTTCATGTTGAATAGTAGACATGTCACCCAGGGGCGTCCTTGGAATTAAAAGCAGAGACTTGCAATGTCTACTTCAGAGAGAAACAAAACAGGAAACCAAGAAGGACAGTGGCTCAGCAATGTCTAAAATAATTTCATTAATTAATTGTGAGGGCCCTTGTGGATCAGTATGGGGAAGATAAAGTTGCCTGCCTGTAGGCATAGGTTTTAGTGCATACAGACTCATTTTGTAACATGTGGTGAACTGCAAAAACTGACATTAAGTTCTTGATTTGATCCACACACATTTTCGTCCTCCATTCTTCCTCCCAATAGTGTTTTAAATGGAAGCCAGGTGGACCCAATCCACAGTCTAAAGTTCAAGGGTGTAAAGTTAATGTCTATTTTTATTATTATTATTTTTAACTTTCATGAGAGAATTTGGTGCTTCACAGATTTGAAAAGATAGATCTCTGTCTCGCAGCTTAACTTTATAATATCTTTTGGATAAAGGGAGGACTCTGGATTTCGAACATAAATTTCAATACGCATGCTTGAAATTATTGTAGAGCAGATATAACATCAACAAGAGGTTCATTGTAGAAATGCTGAATAAATCTTTTTCAGTGAAGCAGATAGCTGCACAGCTGACAGGTGGCAGCACTGGCCAAACTTTTGCTGAATCACTGTATTATTCTCAAGTCAACACAGTTCTCCTGGATGTCACCAAATATGGTCACGTCCCCCTCCACATCTGGAGGTCGATTGACATTAGATTTTTAAAGGCCGATATAGAACAAGGAAGGTTTGGATGTGGAAAAAGCTGATGGCCTGTGAAAATAATGACCAATCTTTCATTTTACTTTATTTAATTCCATTCAAATTGATTGAACAACAACTGAGTCAATTTATAATTGAAAATGATATATATAAGTTGGAGGAGACTGATAAATCATTAAGAGGACAATGATAGGACTTTTTTTTTTTTATCAATAATGCAGAAGTTGGGCTCCCCCACAGGAGGGAGGCTGCACAGCAATAGGCCATTATCAGGGCCTAACCTCTGTATTAAGTTTATAGTTTATAAAATGTTCTGTCAGTCCTGATTTATCAGTCAACATCTAGAAGTGACCAAGTTAGAAATAAGATAAGAAAAGTAAAAACAAAATAAAATGATTACTTCATTCACAATTATCTGAGTAGCCAGTTAAAATAAGATAAGCCAACGATATAGAAATAATTGCATTAGGTCAAAATGCCAGTCTCTAATATAATGAATGAATAGCGATACATGAGCACAAGAGCTGAAACCACATGGAGGAACACTATTCTTGATGCATGTTGCTGTAACATTTGCCCTCAAACTCAGTAAGAAAGGTACACAAAGGTCAGTGTTCACTTTTCTGTCATAACTTCCTCTTTATATTTTTGCAATTCATTAGTCCTGAGTAACAGGAAACACACCCAAATTTCACTCTGGTGTTAACATCCAGTACATTTTAACAAAACACAGTAAGGCGGTAAATCCTCTTCTGGGACCATCTTACAGTGAGTATTTACTTTATGATGTAAAAGACAGAATGCAGGTAATTTAACTCCAGAACTTGGTAGCACATGGCTTATCATATGTGATATGATGGATAACTTAAGTAAAACTGAATTATCTTCAGGATTTCAGGATGAGGTTAATTAAGCTCAGGATGTTTTTCTTGGATCAGATGACGCTGCTGGGTCTGATTAGTGTCATATCTATCCTGGCCTCTTCAGGTTGGTGACATATTCTCTTTAAGTTTTGAATTTTAGCTCATGATGTATTAACTGTAATTAAAATGTATGTAAATTATGTAATTTCTAATAATAATGATGCTAATACATATTCTGGTTTGGTTTGGTCTTGAACACAGGTCAGTGCTGGAATATTACTGTCAGTCGACGCCACAATGCAACATTGGGATCAACTGTCGTCATACCATGTAATTTTAGCTATCCACAAAAATACAGATCGGAAAACGTTCAAGTTCATTGGAAAGCTTTTGGGAAACCTATTAATATCAATGACGCAGACAGAAATCCCTTCGTTTATCACCCGAATAAGACATTAATACAAGACAATTACAGAGGAAGGACCAGTCTCACTGGAGATGCCAAGGAGGGAGACTGCTCCCTCAAGATCCAAAACATCACAGCCAATGAATCAACGATGTATATGAGACTTATTGCAAAAGACAACTACAGCTTCTATCGGGACATCGTCTCCATTTCTGTCGTCGGTAGGAATTTCAGTAATTTAAAAAAAAAGAAAGAAAGAAAGAAAAAGAATCATGCTTAAATTATATTTATTGATTTATGAGACATTGAATTAATGTTTGATGTTTCAGGTCCAGGTGTTAAACCTGACTCAGGTATACCTTTTTGTTAACTCGTCAACATTTATAAAAATTTGTTTGTGTGCTGCTAATGAAAACACAAATGAATTTTTCTTTTATAGAAGTTTTGGTTGACCAGTATACCACCTTTCAACCCACATTTGGTAAGTTCACATGTTCAAACTGATTGTTTCAAACTAATATTTAAAACACAATTATATGTAATTCAGTTTCCTTTACTGTTAACTGTTGACAACATTATTCTCCCCAGTGACTCAAGTTGACAACGGCTTGGCGATGTCAACCATTTATGTGGCCATCTCCGTACCAGTTTCTATACTTGTGGTCATTATTCTTACTGCTGGAACTCTCTGTTGCATAAAATACAAAAGGCAAGTTCCCTCATTTGTACATTCACCATGGGGCTTTGAAGTCTGCTAAAGTAATCTTTTTGTCCTCCTTAAATAATCAATGAGCAGCTGGTTTAAATGTGGTATTGTTTCTTCACATTTCATATTTGAGTTTCACTGTGGAGTGGTGAACAACTGGTTAATGTCTTTGCTTCTCATAATTACTTCTAGATGTTTCCCAGCAATATCACTTTTTTTTCACAGGTCACAATCTTTCACCAGGCAGGAATCAGGATATTATGCAAATTTTAGCAGAGCATCATCAAACCAAGCCCAAAGGTAGGAATTATGATACAGTGGTTATATCACATTAGAAGGGAAATGTTATGTTGCATGTGAGAAATATAAAAAACAAAGTTTACTACAAGGCACATGAAGAAAAAGGATGTTTGTTGTTACACTATTCTGATATCCTGTTGGTCAACAGAAACCAAACAAGTGTTTTGTCTTTTTCAGAGAAATATCTTCAACAAATCAGGAAAACAAAAAACTGTCTGAAGCAAAGATCATCGACGAACCTGTTTACGTCAACACTGAGGTACAATACCCCCTTTCATTTTTGTTTTATAATAAGAAATACCTAAGAACGGAAAAAGAAAATAAAAAAGCTAACCTTATTATATCTATCTTTGCAGGCCCTTACAGGTCAGGTGGATCAAAGTCCCGATCACATGGACAGTGTATATGCAAATGTGGATTACACAAAATAGCACTGAAGATTTGTCTTTGGACTTAATCTTAGTCTTAACTGCAGTCTGTGCAAATGTGTGGCATGGTGTGTAGGATGGATAACGATGATGATGTGCAATTATCTAAACTCAGAAAGAAAAGAAGCACAACATCTCCCAAGAGATTTTATGCACATATCATAAAAACCACATCATTACAGAGCAAAGAAGAGACAAGTATTACAGTCATTGATGGTTGGTTGGAGAAAATGAAAACTTATGAAAGGCCAGCCAGAAATAGTTTTAAATAGTTTTCCAGTTTACATATGAGCATGGCAGTGAAGAAAGACTTGAAAAGATCAGAATTTGAAATGATATAGATACGACGTGATAGTAATAATATGATGGTAATGACATCCATATTGGACTCTACACTTCACTGTCCGGTACAAATGTTAAGTACTGTTCTCTATGGAAAATATATGTGTATTAGTGGACAGGGGTGGTCCAAACAGCTGGCTGGGCTTAGTGCATATCTCAGACCTTCGAGTGTGTCCCCTCACAGGCCTGCAATGTATGTTTACAGTGAAATGAACTGTAGCTATGACTTTTCAGCAACCATGTGTGTTTTAGTTCATTTTCCATCAGTGCAATCTCTCCCTAGCTGCACCATGAATTTAATGGGGTTCTTTATTCTGTGGAGTTTGTTCATGGGTCATTTATCTGTCATTTATCTTCCAAACAAGTCGAAAGACAACAGAGGGAGGTCTCAAAGTGTCGGCTGTATTTCTCAACATGTTTGCCAATTTACTTCCTGTGTTATCTATGCTAGGGCCCAAACTTATTTCTTCTTTTTTTTATTCAGTCATCCATCCAGAGATTGAAGTATTTTTTGTAATGTGATGTTTATTGTAAGTTCATAGATAGGTCGTATTTTAAGGACACAGTCAAAAATAAAGGGTATAAAGTGTGTGTTGTCGCTTGCTCTGTGATCTACAGTGTCCCAGCGTTGCAACTGTGGAAATGGCTGTGGTAAAAAGAAAACAATGTGGACGTTTGTGCAGCTGCTAAGGTTCCTGTCTTCTGTTTTCTGCTTTCATTTTGATGAGCTGACGTTACTTAGAAAGGAGATCTTAAGTTCTTGAACTTTTATTCACTTCCGCTCCTCTACTATATTGCATTCAATGCAATGACCACAAAGAAAGCCCAAGTGTGTATCACAGCTGTCACTTATTGTGTCTATATATAGTGTGTATTTCATTTAGTATATAATCTTTTGTATAATCTTTGGTAACTTCTCACTGAACTTCTATTACCTTCCAATCAACTCCTCACCTTCCAGTGAACTTCAGTCCACCCACTTAGAGATCAGGTTGTCATAAATTGAAGTAGAAGAAAAGTACCAGGGCCCTTAGTCATCAAGCTGTTTAAGCAGTACCAGCAGAGGCCCCATCTATGGTGCAGTGATAGGGAGGTGTGGGCATGAGAGAAGTGTGTAGTAGAGAGAGTAGGCCGGGACAGAAAACCGTCAGAAAGACCTATGATCATAAGAGGGAGAGAAGCCTTAGAAGTGCAGATTGTAGAGGGGATGGTGAGATTAACGTAATAAAGATGCCAAATCAGGCCACTAACTGGTTGAGGTTGAAAGAATGGAAAGGAGGCGGAGACTGATATCTTTGCCTAAGTCAAGAGTAAAAAATGTATGGTACAGAGGAATGAAATCAGTCATGTCCTTTTATGTTTTTGAGTCTTGTCTGTGTTTTTTCCTACTTTTTCTTGGGACACAGCTCAGGTTTTGTTGATTGTAAAGTGAATAAAACTCTACTGAATTCTACTTGAACTCCAACTCTCTCCAGTGCCTGATTCGAAGACTCCAGTTTATTTCTCTATGGGTGTATTGAAAATATTGGTGATGAGGCAAGAAACTGTACTTAGTCTCTGGTGCAGTCCTGGGTTTCAAGACTCAGCAGTGTGAAAAAAAGTGTGACAGTGTGACAACAAGTGATAAAATTAATGAAATGAGTGGTTCGGGTGGCTGCTCTATAAGTTACTGGTTAAGCATCACTGACTAATACTCTACTGAAAAATCAAATAATTATAAGTATGAATAATATATATTTTTTATTTATCAAGAAAAACTAAATCCATAAATGTCAGTAGAAATATCCTTGTGAAGCTTATTCACACAAAACAAAAGCAAGTACAAGGACATTTGTGACCTTGGTTGTATCAGTGTCTTATATACTTGGCAATAACTTATCATTGTAGCCGAGAGTCTGTTGTCTTCATACAGTTTGTTTTTCATACTGTTCTGATTTATCTCTTGACTGTAATTCCTTTTTTGCCACAACTAAACCTTTGTAGCAACATGCAAGACCATGAACTGCTCTACTGTTGAGTAGGACACCAACTCACCCTCTTTATAGAAGATGAATTGAATGAAAATGCCATTTTTCTTTTTAAGTGTTTATGGCCTTTATAGGTGGCCATTTCACAATTTTTCAAAATATGGAGCTATGCCTTAACAGCATAATGGTGAAATTTAAAAAAGAAAACTTCCCCAATGTTAAATTAGTAAAAAGTAAATGTGTAGAGAGCTATGACAGGTACAACAAAAATCCTTAAAATAACTAAAATATACATGTTGTGTTGTACAGATATGTTATCTCGCACCTTATCTATAGTATGACTGCTGGCCCTCGCTAGTTGACTCCACGGCCTTTAAAAAAAAAAAGGACGTGTCATGCTCTTTCATCAGAAGTGGCAAACTGTTGCTTTCTGTGCATGACTGGAAGTCTGTGTTCTCAGACGTTTCTTCACGTATTCATCTGTCTGTGAAAAAAGTATCAGAAAAGTGTCATATCAAACAATGAACAACCAGAAGAAAGTGATCAGCCTGGAAAAGTAAACAGCTTCTGTTTCCCAGGGTGACGTAGCAGTGTAACCATGGATTAATCACAGTAATTGTAAAACATTTGGTAACACTTGCAATTTTAAAGGTTGAAGCTAGACAATAAATATAACACGCAAACACAAGGAACCAATCTCACAAGCACAGCAAGTACAGCAGGCTCAGTCACTGTTAAAAGAGGTGAGTGTATTATATTTGTATCTTTAACTGTGGATGGACAGTAGGCTTTTCTCACTGAGCTGATGTTTTTGCTTTTTATTCTCTAGACTGCAGCAGAGATGGATTTAAAGTTGTGCCTTTCCTTTCTGTTGTTACAAGGTGAGTGTCAAATTCTTTCGCATAAAATACACCATCCTACTCTCAATGATAAATCTGTGTATTTTCTTATTTCCAGTGACCCATGGTGTACAGTCCCCTCAAGGTCGATGGACAGCAAGAATACCATCAACGATTCCGGCCCTGCGTGGTTCCTGTGTGGTTATTCCCTGCATCTACACTTACCCCAAACCCCAAACAAAGATAAACCCGAACAGTCGGAGGGGATTCTGGAGAAAGGGGAACAAGATTGTCTCAACCAATCTTCCCAGATGGAAAATGACCAATGAGTACAAAAAACGAACTGAGTTTTTGGGAGATCTGCAGCACCGCAACTGCACCATGCTGCTGGATTCTGTCAGGAGGACTGACGTTGGCCCGTACTACTTCAGGATTGAAATGCCACAATACAAAAGCTTCTCTTACACAGAAAACGCAGTGTCCATCAATGTTACAAGTGAGTATTGAATAGATCATTTGAGTGATTCTCAAGACAATGCATTATTACTGTTGTATTTCGCATGATGTTGGTATAATATTCCATCTGTGCAGGTGTTCCACAGACTCCATCTATGTCTCTGAAGGTGAGCGATAAAGTCATAGCCCTCTGCTCTGTGTCTCACTCCTGCCCATCTTTTCCCCCCAAATTCCTCTGGAGTCGCCCTGGAGTCGTCAAGCACCGATCAAAGAGGCTGAATGATTGGAAGTGGGAAACAGTGTCAATCCTGACCTTTAAGCCTCTACCTGCTGACTTCAAAATCCCTTTAAACTGCACCGTGCAATACAGAGGGGGCAAGGAGGCAATGAATTTCATGAGAATATAACGTAAGCTCAGTGTATGACCTAAATATCTTCTTTCACTCTGTATGGTAAATGACTCACATGTCACATACTGCATGTCATAAAAATGTAATATCTTCACTTTTAGTGTTTGCTGTTCACCCAGACACTGAGGGAAAGCTATCACTGTGCTATCTGGTATGAGAACAGACATACTGTTGGATCAGTAGTGCATCTACAATTTACAAAACAGTAAACACTGTGATACACAATTAAGAAATTCACAACACTTCCTGCACACTGTCATGACCAGAAGTAACTGCTTGTGCTCTTTTTCTTCCCCTTTTTTTAATCAGTGTTGCTTTCATGATAGACCATCTGCCACCTCATACCTGGTGTATTGATAGAGAACAGAATAGCTTAAGTTTGGAAATACTTCATTGTTTAAGGATTTGAACATGATCAAAATGATTTAACTGTGTCTGATTAACAATAAACACTGATAAAGAGCAAATTAATTTGTGTGTTTACTGTGTTTCATATGTACTATTGGATGAAAAAAAGGTAGTTAAGATACAGAGAGCCGCCTGTCTTTTTCTAAAATAGACTTGATATTAGTATGTACTTTCACTATGATTTTCATAAACCATCTTAGATTTAGCTATAACTGTAGCAATCAGAAGTGAGCAAGGGGCCTTCTTGCAACATTGGGTATTTACAGATTTACAAACCATGTTTAACAAGGGAGTAAAATACTTTTAAAAAGGCAAAGTAGTCTAAATATTGAGGTACAGCTGAGAGCTTAAACAAAACGTTAATGAGAAAATATTCAAATTCCTTCCTTCACTTCCTTACAAAGGGACGTGCACATGATTATAGATGGGCAGGACCTCAAGGCCTTAATAACAAAATAAATAAATATTTAAATTCCAGTTACTGTTAAGTCTGTAGAGAAGGCCTGCACCTCTACAGGACTGCAATCAACCTGCTGATCTCAATGATTTGTTAAAGTAGCATAGCTAACGTAGCCCGAGACCTATATTAGCTAGATTGGTTCCCAACCTGGGGTCCGAGTCCCCCTCAGGGGGGCGTCAGAGATCTCAGGGGGTCCACAGAGCTTTGCCTGTTCTGAGGTTGGTAGGTTATCAAAATTATATTTGTGCATATTAAAATTCAAAAATCCTAATAACACAACCAATTGGATAATCAAAATCATACAAAGACAATAGGAGCACAAACCTACAACTGTTTATTTTTGTAAGTAAAAGTTCGTATCACTTTATTCTTTTGATGCGACTGTGCAAGCACAACCCATCTCTGTGCAGCCGCAGCGCATGCGGACTTACCTAAGTCTGCAGCCCCGCCCCTCAGTGAGACACAGAGCAGAGCAGAAGCGGACAGAGAAGTGGCTTTATGCTCAACACACACACAAACACGGTATCACAAGGAAATCCGTACGGTAGATAACCGTGGCGTTTTTACACCGCCGTTTTTTTTTTTTTTACATCAACAGCAATTTATTTATTTATTAAAAAACACATAAAAGGGCACTTTTTTAATACGAGCCAAAAAGGGATGGAGCTCATGCACCCTTCGGACCTTATGTGTGCACGTGCATGATTTTTTCATGAACTTTTTCACTTATCTCTCTATGAAACCAGCAGTAACTGTGTTAATCTGTGTGTTGACATTAGATGCTGTATTATTAAACTGAAATGTAAACCAGCCTCCTCTTTGATTTGACCTTCCCATCCAGATGTTCAAACTCATACAAGAAGAAAACATATCTGGACTGAGCTAAATAGAGCACAATAAGGAACTGTGCTCTGCTGTTTTAATGGCAGTTTACAAAATTCACACTTTACTGTGTTGCCAAGAAACTGCCTTTTTAAAACGTTCACATCTATTTTCTTCTCTGTCATTCTGATTAATCAGAACAAACTGGAAATATAACAGAGCCCAGCAGTAGGGTAACTTGCACAATGTGAATGACTGATAGATTATAAAGCAAAAGTTAACATGTTTGCAGGTAAATCATCACAGTAGTCTCATGGTAACCTGTCACAGAAACTTTTATTATAGTCACACACAGTTAATTGGTTATTTTAATACAGGAAAAAATACAGATTTGTGTAATAGCTGCAGAAAATGATATTTCAGTATTTCTTTTCTTTTTTCAAAGTTTCTTGATCATCTGGATGATGCAGATTGTAGCCACACTTCCACTGACTTCAACATTGTTAAACGTTGGTATATATAGCATCGTCCCCATCACTCTGTGTAGGAGAAATAAAGTTAACTATCTCTCTTCTGTGATGCATAGATATAATGAGTGAATGGAGAAAAACTCACATACCTCTATGTTGCCATATACAGGATCATTGTCCTCATATACAGGTACGTCATGATGTTCCATCTGTTTTCTGAGGGTAGAAACCAATCCACAGAAAGATCAGATACCTTGTGTGTAATAAATCACAAGATAACTTTATTGCTTTAGTTGAGTGTAATAACTGTAACCTTTTTGGTGTTGTGTGTTGAGAGAACTCTTTAGCTGCTATGTTGGCACTCATGTCATGCGTTGGTGTAGCTCCAGAGTTCCCCCTACTGGAAGAACAATGTATACACACACAGTATATATAACAAATCTATACTAATCTAATAGAACTTTTCCACTTAACCTCCACCTGCATCTTAGCATTCACATAAGAAACCTAAATCTTAACTGAAAAGAAATAAAACAATGATTGAGGAAACATTTTCCAACTTACCATTTTTTAACAATTCCCACTGTTCCTACAAGTACCACCAAAAACACCACCGTTCCCACAGCGATGACGATATAGAGATTCTCCATCTTATCTGTCCAGACTGAAACCATGATAGGTCATTTTTCAGTTTTTCTATTATTCACAGTCAAGTCAACAATCATTAGGCATGTCAGACATGTCACACAATCTACAAACTTGTCCTTACCACTGACAGGTACAGAAAGCTTGAGGGTGGCATTGCCTTCAGTGTTGTTTGCCACACACTGGACAAACTCAGAGGATCCAGACACTCCCTGCAGAGTCCCAATGGTAACAGAGCCATGTTTCTCTACCTTGGTACCTGTCAGGACTCTGTCTGAAAGCACAAAATGGACCATGCAGGAAGGCTTGGACTCTGCGATGCACATGCACTTTACCATGCCCCCCTCTGAAGAGCAGGAGGAGACGGATTTAATCTCAGGAGCATCTGTATGGACAAGTAATGTAGTTGTGAGTTAAATGAGTTAAAGAATGACACATTTTATCATTGCAGTTTGTGGACCGTTTACTTACATAACACTCTGAGCTGCACAGGGCTCGACTTGCCCTGCCCCACTGTGTTGTTGGCAGTGCAGTACAACGCACCGATGTGTCTGGAGACATTTGGCAACATGTAGATGTTTCCCTGATGCAGCTTAGCACCACTTTCATTATGCCACTCATAGCTGCTGGCAGGAGGATGAGCATCACTGGAGCATGTCAGCTGTACAGCTTCTCCCTCTTTTACATCTGTTTTGTACTCAACCTTCACATTCACTGGAGCATCTGCATTGTAATATACACCCAACTGGTCATGGCGTTCTTTACAGAAACATGTTTGTTTACATTTTGTAATGTCAAAGTGGATTAGGACAATAACCAGATAATAACATTAATTGTTTTACAGTGTGTGAAGCATCTACTAACATTTTATCTTGAGGACCTTGGATGCCCCCTGCTGCCTCCC
The DNA here is from genome assembly GCA_900303245.1 of Selene dorsalis. NCBI lineage: Eukaryota > Metazoa > Chordata > Actinopteri > Carangiformes > Carangidae > Selene > Selene dorsalis. Next base: position 13,186 of record OMNW01035117.1, on the reverse strand, counting down.
TCCGCTGAATGTTACGTTGCACAGTAAAGGCTTGTTGTGGTCAGCATGGGTAGGACGAAAGGTCAGAGTAGCTGTTGCCTTCCATTGACCATCGTTGAACTGCTGTGACTGGAGTTGCTCTCCAGAGTGACTCCAGCTGAAGACAGGAGGAGAGGTGGGACAGAAGGGAGACACAGAGCAAGAAGCAGTGACAGTCTCACCCTCCTGTACTTCCTCTTTCACAGAGACAGCCATGCTTGGTTTATCTAAAATAGTAAGAGAGGTTACAATCACACAGCAAGAAAGGTTACAGACGACAACTGAAAATTACAAAAGGCTTTAGTGCATTTAAGTCAGAGTATTTAATCTGCTGATCAGTGATGTCATGTCTTTTACAGCTCTGTATGTCAGAAAGACAGAAAGAGAGCTCCTACTTTGTCCAGTGGTTGCCCCTAAGTAGGACTAAATATGGACTAATTCCTGGATAAGACAAGAATGACTGATTTGAGTTCGACTGTGTCATGATAATTAGCGTTTGTTATGACTAAACCATGTTTTGAGCAGTAATAGTGTGGCGGAAGAAATTAAATTTCCTCTGGACGCTCCTGATATGTTACATTCACAAAAACATGAGCTTGAACCTTGAAGTTTGTTCATTGAACTCTAATCATCTGTCATCCTGTGGTTGTACCACTTATCAATGCAGCATCAGGGAAAATCTGATCATTTCAGAAGAAGTTCCTTTGAGGTGTTGCTTATAGTGGCAAACTGTCATCTTGAGTTCATCATGACATTGCTCTTTGACCTTTGACCCAGAGTGTGCTAAAGCCTACATACAAATCAAACAGTGCTAAATAGGTTGACTGTTGGCACCAATTTTTTTTCGTGTTTTCACAAAAGCAGTTTCCTTGAACTGAATTCATGGACATTAGATATTTTTAATGTCTGCAGAAATGAAACTTAAATTCAGCTGTTAAGTAATCAGACTTATTTAAAGCAGTGGAAAACACTGACAAATGAGGAACTGGAGCTTTTTAACTTGGATGTTCATGTGTCAGAGAGCTGTGGTTTCAAGGCACAGCAGTTTATAACCTGAACCTTCCAATACAAGACAACAGAAATAAAGCAAAGTAGTAAACACTGTTGTAGTCTGCTTTTTTCTCATTTGCACAAATGTCATATCACATTTGAAGCTGTCATCCAATAGTCAAAGGAAAGGGACTGTAAAATGTTCACTGAACACTGATCAGTACAAATGATTCATGTCATTACTGATGAAATACAAACTAATATATTTATCAATTCAACATTCTAAAAACACAATAATTAAGCAGAAGCTTTATGGTAAAACTAAAGTGTTCACTATGATGGCAGAGCTGTTAAATGTTGTTCACTTACCAACCACTGTAACAGAGACGCTCTTTTCTTTGAAGGAAAAGTTGTCAAAATCTGAAATTTCAATCCTGAAATAAAAGGGCCCTCGGTCAGTTTGTTGGAGGCGATCAATCTTCAGTGAACAGTTATTCTGTGCTACATCTCCCAGCAGCTCTGTCCGACCCCGATACTGCTGCATGATTTTTGACTCAATAGGGTGATAGATAATGTGACTTGTTGCCTCTGTCCAAATCCCAGTGAATTTCGTGACTTTCTTTTTTGGATCTGGGTAATTAAATGAGCAGGGAATCACCACACAGGATCCACGGAAACCTTTAACTGAGGATGGCACATTGTTGATCCAGGAGGAAGCTTCACTTTGACCAACTGTGATAAAATACAAAGAAAAATGTGATGAAATGAAAACAAAGAACAAAATGAACACAGCCTGAAGAACAGTCTACTTTAATACAAATTCACATGAAAGTTCAGTTATTTACCTAAATAAAGAGATTGTGCCAAATGTTTAAAGGTTGCATTTTGCTTTGTGTATGAGAATGTATTTTACCTTTAAAGAAAAGCCACACAAGGAAGAGGGGCCATTTGAAAGGTTCCATCTTGTCCTCTAAGCGTAGAGCTCCAAATAAAATGCGAAGTATTTCCAGCCTTGTGCGGGACTGTTGTTGTTTCCTTTAAATGGGATATGACAAAAACTAGTTGATGACTAGTTTCCATTCCACATTTAATGCCTTACACAGCCACTATACCCATACCCATCAGATATTAGGGAAGTCTATTGCATTAATCATCATTCATTACTCCTTGTCCTCACAAAATAGAGGGGAATCTGTCTGTCTGTCTGTCTGTCTGTCGGTCGGTCTGTCTGTCTAGCGAAATTTAAATCAAGAGGCAGTATCAGCTTGAAGGTTTTATGGTATTTGTTTGACACAAAATTTGTCACAAAATTATTATATCCATGTTGTACAAAGATTAAAAGTCAATAGAGGTTTAATAAAGGTAGGGATGGACATCTATTTCTGGAGCATCTTTTATTGAATTGCTTGAAATCCTCCTCACACCAACCAACAGATTAATTTAATGTTTTTTCACAAAAATGAAACAAGTCTGTCACCCGTGGGAAAATCAATCAAACTGCCAACTTTGTTCCTCCCTCCCGCGTGCTGCTCTTCGCGCACTAATTGCGTGCGTGCTCATAGTCTTCAACGAGTTACAACGCGGAAAAGACAACGCCAGTAATCCAATGTACCACACCGAAGTCCGGTAGGTGCCAATGTACTTCTAAACTGGATGCTGGATGGTTTGTTATGATGTTAGATGTTTTCTTTCACGTCAATGAGCCATGAGAAAAAGCTGGTGGAAAGTCAGCGATGCTGCGCAGTGAAGCCCCGTGTGTCCTCCTCGAACCGTTTTTCCAGGATCTCCAGCCCTACCTTTAACTAATGACCCATAACAATGACAATATGATACATTTATCAGATATTAAACTCTACAAGGACAATGACCATTACTCTACCTCACACAGTGTGTCTCATAGATGGAGAGGTGTCAAGACAGACTGTCCTTTTCTCAGTTGGTGCTGAAAGTCACAGTCACAGGATGGGGTGTGTCATGTGTTATTTCTGTGGGTGTTATTCTTATCTGACCTTCTATTCAAATAGACATATCAAAATATTAAAGCAACACTAGTTTTGCGACCTTAGATTAATGTTTCTAAACAAAGCAAAGAGGGTTTTGTTGGAGGAGGCGAAGTGTTTCCAAACCCCCACCAGAGTGTCACTCCGATAGTCAGAGTTACAGGTGGAGTCGGAGTTGTTCACGCTCCCCTCACCCGCACACGAGCGCCCTGTGCCGTGACGCACGGCCCACCAGTGTCCCCTCCAGTGCACAAAAACCTCTTTTTTTGGCACCAGCATCGGCAACATCAACAAATTTACATAGACTACTCTGCTTCTCCAGGGATGCTCATAAAGCATACAGTGTTTACCACACAGGTAACAGACAGTTTCTCTTTGCAACCAGAGTACTAAATCTTATATTGTGTTGCTTTAATTTCTGATATGAGCTCTTCAGCAAAATGCAAGCATCACAAGCATTTATGCTTCTTTTAAAAAAGTGTTGTAGCTTCCTATTATCAGTGTTTCATATCCTGTTTTGTTGACCCCTGCAGTCTCGAGGTGGGGATATTTCTGAGAAATGGTTTCAACAACCAGTGTTTCAGTGGCATCATCACAGAGCCTTGTTTGCCTTCAAACATCACAGCTTCTCTCACAGCTTTTTTTTTGTTTTTGTAGTGATCCTTGTTGAATTCAGTCACTCATGGGCCCTGGTCTCCAATAAAAGCAGGGTTCAGCATCTCACCCCTGTTTGGATAGAAACTGTGGCACTCCTGCACAGCCAGATCAGCGTAACCGATGCTGCGAGTGAGGTGGAGCTTTTTCATCAATAGACTTGGTTTTCCTTTGACCCTCCAGAGTTCCTCTTCATACTGTGTCAAGAAGTCCTCCAGTTTGACTGTATCCTCTTTTTGGCGCCCCCAGGACAACTTCCTGGGAATGGGAGTGATGAAGCCTGTGGATGCAGAGTTACCCATAACGGAAAATGTGCTTGATCTGGACGTTTGGGTTAGGAAAGGTTGAAAATCTGTGAATCAATCAAAAGAAAGATGCACCAAATGAATATCTTTTAAAATCTGCCCAGACCTGTAAAATAACAAATACACTTAAATTAAGAATCCACACAAATCATTTGTACCTACCTGCATCTGCAATGTCCTTCTTTACCAGCACTGAATGAGACATGTCAGGCTCTTCCTTTTTAAAGAGGCAGGGCAGACTAAAGGCCTGACCTCGTCTGTCATCAAAAGAACAATTAGTATAATCAGATTCGAGAGATGAGATTAAACACAGCAGGAACAATACAAGTCAAACACTGTTGAATGATGGGTCCCAGTCCCAAGTCGCTTTATGTTAATCAGTTGGCCAATCAGTCAGTCAATGACTCAATCAATCTCTGAGGAATGCCTTTAATCACAAACACATATTCACACACATTAAGATTTTGTATTGTAAGATGTACTGTTATTGTCTCGATTTATTTGATTTTATTTTTCTTTCAGTTTCAGGTTTCATCTCTGTTCTGTTAAAACAAGCAGCTAATTCATAATCACCACATTTGAAGTTTCTAGTTTCAAGAAGACATCAAGACCTTGTCCTTTTTAGCTCAATGGGTTATGACTGATTTCCACACTGAGATTTTTGGGGGCTTAAAGTCTGGCAGTATCCACACCTAAAGTAAAATAAAGTAAAATCTGGCATTATCCTGACTTTATCTTCAAATGTCAGAAAACATATTCATGTTACAATCTATCTGTTCTTGATTTTCCAACCAGATACTGCCCCACTCATTTCCCCAATAGTTTTGTCCCATTTAACTTCTATATTTCTGTAGCTCTGTAGTCCTTTATGACTGAATGGTTTTAAGGCATCACCTGGCTAACATGACTGAATGAGACAAGTCAGTTCCAAACATCTGAAGACCTTTACAGCGATAAGACCAGACCTGTCACCTCACAGAGTGACGATGGTTTGTACATTTAGGGCTCTGTCTTATGGAGGAGAACACCATTACCAGTCAAACAATAATGACACAGTGACACTCGGGATTTAATAAACAATGAATAATGGATACATTGCTCACACATCTGCATGTATATCTGTGATACATTTTAATAGCAATTTGCAGTTTTAAGCTGTTTCAAACATACATTTCTTCAAATCGAGATTGAAACACAGGTGTCATCATATGTACACATCCTGTCATATAGATGCCAATAGATGGTGCTAAAGTGTAAGTTAAACAATTTAAGCCTATTTTCTCCTTTTGGTTTGAATTTGTGCACTGGCAAAACAAACCCAAGTAGATGTTACAGAAGGCTAATTTTCTTTTTCCAACTTCAACAGAGGCTTCTAAATGAGTTTATAATACAAAATGTTTCACACCTTGTCTTTTTTTTGTTCTATTTATTTTCCTTTTTTAAAGTTCCTAGTAAGGTAATGTAATTTTTCTTATGATAATATCTGAATAATATGAAAGCAAGCATGCAGCAAAGCACTTCAACAAAATAAAGAAACACATGAAAGTGCCATCATTGTTGTTGAACTTCAAATAGGCACCATTCATCCTTTGGTTGCCTGCAAGAAAAAGAAAAAGACATTTAAGCGTTTGACATTTAAACTTGTATTAATTTCTATATCAGCAGGCTTGGGGAGTAACAGATTATATGTAATGGTGTTACGTAATCAGGATACAAACTGAGTAACTGTAATCCATTACAGTATGGGAAAAAACAAGTAATCAGATTACCGGTATATTTGATAAAGACGAGGATTTCTTTGCAGCCTACATTTAAAAAAAATCAATCATAGGCTATAGAGCAAGACATGCACAGTGCACACACATAGCGACACTTTAGACACAACACCACAACAAACAACACGTGAAACGAGCTCCTGCGGCCTCGATCTGTGTGTCCCCAGTTTCCACACATCGTTCCGTCTCTCTGACTGTCACATCAAACCATCAGCTACTGCTTCATCTCCAGGACCCACAGCAGCTGGAGAGACGAGGTCACAAGATCACAGGAGCACTACCAGCTAACGTGATAACAGCCGTGTATGGAGTGACATTAAAATGTAAACAACAGATCACTTTGCCTGTCAAATGTTGATTTACTGTTCAATTTTTTTTTTACTGTCTGTTTGTGTTCTTATAGAACAGATGTTCTCTGTCATAAAATATTGGGTTTTTCCTTCCTCAGTGAGGTACTGTTGGCTTCAGGACTCTGACTGACTGATGTGACTAATGTTGACAAAGTGATGCTGTCACAATCGGGAAGTTATCCATTGTCTTATATTTTGAAATTTACCGGATGCTTGGTGCGTTTGACTTAAATATTGAAGTAATTCAAAAGTAACAAAGTAATCCGTTACACTACTTTAATTTTGTGAAACTTGGAGTAAGTTACTGATTACATTTTTTAACAGGTAACTTGTTATTGTACTGGATTACATTTTTAAAGTAACCCTCCCAATCCTGTATATCAGATATCAAATTACATGATAATATGCAGTGTGTCAGCAATCACTTGTCTCATTTACACTTGGCATTAACATGTGGTTAATACACTCTGATCAGATCTCAGACATGAGTAAATGCAATCTGTGCAGTGACCACATCTAAAAGATGAGGCACCACAAATTCCACTTGATATCTGAAATACATTCAGCAGAAAGCTTGGTGGTGGAGCTCATACAGCAGGGTTGACCTGAAATGCGCCACAGTTGTTGTTGGTCTAATCTCAATATATGCACGACAGTGTCTAATGATCTCGCTTGTTTTAAGTTTTTTCCCCTATTTTGGCACAGAATGTATGAGCGCAATTTTAAAGAAAAAAGACAAAAATAATTATATAAAGAAAACTGATTAAGTTAACAAACACGAACATCAACACGAACAAGAGCGTGAGCACAAACATATATTTTTAGCAATAAAGTTCTGCTTTTTCACATCTCACCATCATTCTCTGATCCTGGTGAGCCCCGAGAAAAAAAGAGAACAGAAAACCAGATAAGATCATTCATGTTTAAATATACTTTATGCGGTTAATGTGTAAAAACAACACCAGAACATATCATCTCTACAGAAGGCCTTTAAGTGTGAAAATGTGAAGGGCAGAAGTTAAGACCATCCAATGAAGTATTAATATTATAAATTGGAAAATAGACAACCCCTACATTTGTCAGTTTCATTTCATGTTCCACAATTTAAAAACAAATTAAAATGAAAGTTACCTGCGAGACAGTCTGGAAAGCCGGTTCCACACACTTAATAAGAAAAATAAGAAAATACAGGAATCACAGTCACACCCAATGCAGCGCAACAAAGTGAACTTAATCTAAAGTCTTTTTGTACTCACGTGCCCTCTTGACGTTGGAGCTCGGCAATGCGTGTCCTAAAGCAGACAGAATATTATAAATACTCAAAATAACTTTTACAGAAAGACAGATTTATAGGAAATAGAATTTTAAAAGATCCTCTAAGGCGATGTGTAGAGAACATACTTGTATTTTTTCACCATGAAAACACAGAAGATGCTAAAGATCACAGCGATACCAATCCCCACAGCAGTAGGGATGATGATGTGTTTATAGTTGACTCCTCCTGTAAATAGACAGAGTTCATATCAGATTTCTGCAACTTTGTCGCACAGATGGTTCAAAATCCAGTAAATGAACTTCAAAGGAAAACTTCAAAGGTCAACAACAAGGTGGAAAGCTCTTACGTTTTATGTACAGTTTCAGTGATGCAGAGGATTTCTTCCTCCCATTAAATTCAGCTGTGCAGGTGACCTCACTGTGGTCGTCCTTCTCCTCAGGAATGAGCGTCAGGATGGACTGTATCTCCCAGTAGCCACGATGAAGCTGTCTGTGAATCTCAGTGATCTTGTCGGTGCTCCTGCTCCATGTGAGTTTAGGCACATGAGAGGGACAGGTGTGGGTGACTGAGCAGGTGAAAGTGTAGGGCTCTCCTTCAGTGGCCGTCCCTGACTCAAGCAGTAATGGCTTTGGAGGATCAGCTGTAAATATAAAAGACCACAGGTGAAGCAGGAGGCAAATCAATGTAACAAAGAAAGGTGTTGATATATCAAACTGTGGCAGGTTGGTGACATACTGAGCATCTTCAATGTGGCACAACTCTCAACGAAGGAGAACTTGTCTACAGTGGACAGGTCATTCTCTGTTCGTGCCAGTTCAATCCGGAAACAGAAAGGACCATTGTCATGATTTCTAACATCAGTAATTTCTAAGGTGCAGTTGTTTTGACCCAAATTTCCCAACAACTGTGTGCGATCCCGAAAGTTTTCCAGGATCCTTGTTTTATCTTCATAATAGATAAATTGATCTTTATTTTTTTGAAGGTGCCAGATCCCTCTGAGTCTGGATGAGGGCAGGTTTTCTTTAGGATGGGTGAAGGAACATGGTATCACAATGCACGATGTCTCCAAAGCATCAAGTTCTTTTACAACATCGGCCGTCCACTCTCCAGCAAACACTGGGCTGAAAAAAGCTGAGAGAGAAAAATGGAAGTGAGAAATAAAGAAGTGAAGTCTATGGAGGTATTTATGTTTGAGTTGACATTTTGGGTTACCTGCCAAAAGCAGACAAGATGTTGTCATCATCCTCACTTTGTCCATTCTTCACTGAGTCAAGAAAGGAGAAGAAAATGACACAAGGCCACATACAAATAAGAGTACACTTGCAAAAGTGAAGGTATTTTTACAACAAAGAGTGAAAATATAAGTGTTGTCATATACAATCCATGTATATACATTGCAAAAAAAGAATGAAGAAAAAGTGAAATAAATGAGCTGGACAAAGCACTAAATTACACATGGATGTTTGGGTCTATCTCTTCATTAGTTATTTGTAATTTCACATTATCAGAATCTTAAAATCATACCTGATTTTGTTCTCCGGATGATCACATCTGTTTCTGCAAGTGTGGGCTTCAGAATGAAAAGACTTGAACTGTTGGTAATGAGCCACTAGAGAGAGAGAAAAAAAAGATGGAAACAAAGGTTGCAAAGGTTCTGCCACTCTGCTTTCACCAACAACTAAGTTACTGGTCAAAGCAAAGTAATTGTAGCAAGGGTGTGGCCTTTTCTCCACCTTGTGACTCGGGAAAACTCATGTTTAGTTTAGTCTTGTTGATTTTCGACTGATTTATTCTGAAGACAAAGACCTATTTGTTTATTGTTTGAGACATATTATAGTACACTTAGATCCAACTTGTGAAATCAATATTGACAAGCTTTAGAAATGGAGAACAGTGTGGTGCAGTGGAAATTTAAAACCGTGGTATTGCTGCCATGGAAGGAAGGTAATATGTAAAACATAATTTTAACAGAAAAAGGGTAGAACCTCAGAAAGCTTCTTAATTGTGGCATTTTGCAACATGGCATTCAATCACAGAATCAGTTACAGTTTGTTCACAGTGACAGATAACAGGAAAACATTTAGTGCAAACAGTCATGCACACGGATATATTTAGAAATAATAACACATGCAGTACATCTTGCACTTTGCATAGCTTAATAAACCCAGTCGAGACAGTTTCACAGGACTTTGATGATGGTGATGATTGCATGAAAACTGCAGATCTCAGTGTCTATGGAAACATATGAAAATAAAAAAGAAAATTACTTTCCAATGATATAATTTGTAACCAAAGCAAAGCAGCTGGTCATTTGTGTGTGAGTGCACAAAAGAATATGATTTCTTTGATTAAGTAAAGTGCATTTTAATATATTAGATATTATTCAGAAACTGTACAGATGATTTGAATGTCACTGTTATATATTTTGTTTAGCTGTTACATATGCCATTTTTTTCTGTCAATATTGTATTGTATTTAGACATGGTGTCACCATCACTGGGCCTGAAACATACTATAGTGAGATAAATAGATGTTCAAGGCAATACATCCTCAGAAAGCTGACCTAACCATTTGCTATGAGAGTGGACTATGAGAGTCCATTTTTTTTCCATCATAGTCACTGAGCAAAAGATGAATGAGAGTACTTCTGTTAGAATTTCAGAATTTCCCAGAAGAATAAAAGTCTTGTTGGTTTTTTTTTTTACTATATATAATTTATATTCAGACCCCATAATAACAAACCAGAATACAATTTGAGATCAATTTCAAGTTTAATAGCAATGGGTCTAAATGCTGTCAGTGTGCTCTGTGATGTTTTCTTTTAATAAATTTGCAGAAAGTGAGATGATGGGTTTGATATTTCAACTTCAGTGGTGAAACCGAGTTATTACAAATCCAACGCATAAATAAAATACATCATGGTTCAAACTGTATCGAAAGAACACCAAAGCACAGTAACCGAGTAAAATTACAGTGATGGCGAAGCGAAGCATTGCAAACCAACAAAGCTTTTAACCCAACTGTACTGAAGAATTATCACTGTATTTTTACTTACAGTTCAATTAGGACTCTGTAGGTCAAAGTTGGGGAAAATGGCGAACACGAAAAAACCATTGAAGACAAAATAAAGAGAGTGTAGTGGAATGAACTTTTTTGTTTGTTTGTTTATCGCTGTTGTTGTGAGTTTCTATTTCCTCTCAGCCAGTTCATCATTTAAGCCAGAATATAAAAAGCAGAAGGGAGGTCAGAGCTTTTCCTTTCTGACATTTGGTGCATCCCACCTTTCTGGCTTACCTGACTCTGGATGCCAGCGGTAGGCAAGGTACTCATTATTAATGGAAGTTAAGGCATTAACTTAAGTTCCACCCTCTCTCCCCTTTCTGTCCTTCACCAACCCTCCTTCTTCATGGAATTGCTGTGATGGTAGGAAGGAAATATGTAAAGCATCATTTTAACAGAAAAAGGGTAGAACATCAGAAAGCTTCTTAATTGTGATATTTTGCAACATGGCATTCAATCACGCAATAAGTTTGAGTTTGTTCACAGCGACAGATAATAGGAAAATATTTAGGGCAAACAGTCATGCACGCCGATATATTTAGAAATAACACATTTTCTACTTTGCATAGCTCAACAAACCCAGCGGAGACAGTTTCGCTTTTTCTCATTCTCTGCCTTGTCTTTCTAAATGTGAACTTCCAACCCTGATTTCTGACAGAGGAAACTTCAGAGAGAAATGCCTGATTAGTGACAACACAGGAATTACTAGTGTGAGGAGAGATAGTTACAAGTTGTGTTCTGATTAGCATGTGCGCTCCGGTCAATCCACAAACTGGACTGAATTGTAACTTTGATTGTGAAGGGAATTTATTGATTTTCATTCATATAAAAAACAGACTTCTAATTGATAGAGCTGATCTGTAATGGTTGTGCGTTTTCGTTGTTATACCCTTATCTCCAATGTGTTTTTATTTGACATTATGGGCTCAGGCCAGGTAACCTATTGGATCATCAAATTATCAATATAATACAGTTAATGTCAGACATTCACATACACTGAGTTGACCGTTAACTCTGACATAAGCTGAATCAACTGATGCTGAATCAGTTGAAGTACTTGCAAGGTCTAGGTCCAGCTTTTTGACGTAGGGTACTGTGATTAGTATAGGAGTATAGCAGAGCCACCAGAAAATGTCCTTACAGGCACTTTTAACCAACAATCCAATATACATTCTTAGGTTTACTTTATGTAGTGATTTGTGTTCCCGTGGAAACATTATCATTCTGATCTTCCTACATGATAACACAATTATGTTGATAATGGACTGTGACAGGCACCTGGCTTTCCTTCAGTAAACTCCACATTATTACCTGAACTGGGGCATGGTGTCATCAGGAAGTCCTTAGATACATAGTGGCTGCAGGAAATGCACCAAGTGTCAGTGTGTTACACTTAATAGGAGAAGTACTTGCGCATCCTCTTTCTATTCCCCGTTGTCTTCACTGACCATTTGTGGATAGTCATACTATAAACTCCCTAAAAATGTACATGTTAGCCCTCATTTTTTTCTTATGAAAATCCAACTTGCTGGAGGAAATGGAACACAATATGTCACTGCTTCTATAATTTCCGGCTGCACCATGAGATCATTTTCAGATATGTGAATACATGATTATCAAGTAACTGCACATAAGAAACACAGAAGATGTCTTTGAATCTCACACACACACTTTAATTAAAACTACTGCAACGTACATCTGCTTTAAACTCTCCATACAAGGAAAAGAACCACATTAGCCTGCAGTTTTTTCTCCTGCCTCTAGGGTTCACAGCTTTGTCAACTTAACTGTACAACAGCACAGCACATGTCAGCATTCACAAAGTAGTGTTTTTAGCAGACACAGACATCAAGCAGACGGCAGTTTTATCAGGTAAGATTCTGCTAGTGCTATGTATTACTTAAATACATTTCTTGGATTTTAAATGATTCATGTGTAGATCAGTGCTGAGTTCAGGGGTGAAGACATGATGCATCTTAGAAAACTTTGATTTTTATGACTTCATTTGTTACATAGCAAACTACAAGTTGTTTTTTTGTCTATTTTCTTTTACTTATCATGATTTTATCAGTTTATCTAACTGGTATTCAAAATGTTTGAGGCCGGTTTGCCACCTTATGAAAATAATCATGGTCAGAATAACATTAGAAAGAGAGTGCCACCAAATCAAATATAAAATGAAGTTTTTGGGGGGGAAATTTCATGGTTAATGTATTGCGTTGTGTTGTGAACCTCCTCGTTAGGACTAAAAATTAAAATGAAAATAGCAGTATTTTCTGTCTGAATACATTTTGTGAACATAAATGTCTTGTGAAGAAGTTCCACTTTCACAGCTGTGTTGTAATTTGCATGGTCTCTGTGGCAGCAGTAGGTAGAGCACTGACAAAACCTCAGTGAAGAATGGGCAAAGACGGAAACATGAAGACATTCTGTCTGCTCTTGGCAGGTAGCATAACTGATCCCTCTTTGTTTCAAGTCTTGTTCTTGTGTACAATTTTTAACAAAAAGTTTAAAAAAAACAAAACAAAACCAACAAAAAAAAACAGCAACATAAGACTTCACTTCTTTATTTGTCACTTCCATTTTTCTCTCTCAGCTTTTTTCAGCCCAGTGTTTGCTGGAGAGTGGACGGCCGATGTTGTAAAAGAACTTGATGCTTTGGAGACATCGTGCATTGTGATACCATGTTCCTTCACCCATCCTAAAGAAAACCTGCCCTCATCCAGACTCAGAGGGATCTGGCACCTTCAAAAGGAAA
>OMNW01035116.1:22756-46061 GCA_900303245.1 Selene dorsalis | reverse complement strand
TACACTTTATTGAGTGTCCTGAAAGGCGCCTATGAATGAAATGGAAAACTATTATTATTATTATTATTATATGCAAGTAAAATCTAAGTTTAACAAAACAACTTCTTTATGTTCATATACAACTCTAGTAGTATTCATAAATAGATAGATAGATAGATAGATAGATAGATAGATAGATAGATAGATAGATAGATAGATAGATAGATAGATAGATAGATAGATAGATAGATAGATAGATGATAGAGAGATAGAGAGAGAGCTTAATTGCATTTTTAAACCCAACGTTTGTGGTAGAGTATCTGATATATTTGATCACTAATTTAAAAGAGCTGAATAAATAAACACTTCTTGTATATCTTCTTATATGTCTGTGAGCCAGAGAACCTGAGTCTCAGCAGGCACATGTCTATCACAGCTCTTGTCAGAATCAGTGCAGTAGCTGCCCTTTCTCAATCCCCCACAGGTGTCCTATAATTCAATGGCCTTCTTTGAAAGCTGTGCAGCATATTGGCAGACCTGATACACATAGTGTTCTCACAGTCACAGCGCACCACTAGCAATGGCCTTAATCTGTATGCACTCAAGCATCCTTCTCTAGTTCTTTGCAGATAAATGCCAGTCGTAAGAAGGAGTCTGTTTATGGCATCTGATTTTGAGACGCACAGAGGCAGCAAGAAGGATTGGTTACAGGAATGAGCCAGCGACTTTATTGTGGATGCCAAAAATATCTAGATTTATGAAGCAAAAACTAACTTCAGTATAAAGTTCTGTTTTTTTGTTTTTACCCATGAAATAACAACAAGCTTTTGTGGCTTTTCTTGGAATGTATTGTATCAACATATCAACAGGACTAACATAAACACAAACAAGTAGATAACATGCACCAATAACTGATGGCTCCATTTCTGAGTAGACAACAAGATGTGATTACACCTGTTTGTTGGGTAGTGGTGTGAATGCTGTAGAACGGGAGGGAGCTAATTTGAAAATTTGAGCTTTGGATAAAAATTAAACGACTATTCATACTCCTTTAACCACTATTCATTCCTAATACATTGCAGGCTGATGGCAAAAGCTGATGACTAACACCAGAGGCTTCACAACAGTGATAGCAATCAGACACCACTTGAACCCTCTGGGTATATTTCATTAAGGATCAAATCTCACAGACAGAAGAAGAAATTAAGTGGGACTTTCCTTGCCCACTTTACCATGTCGATGTGAACCTGCTGAACCCGTCTGTAAGATGTGTTCATTCTGAGTGACAGGAGGGGAGTGGGAAACGCTTGTCATTGTATTGAAAGGAATAATGCTGGTAATCCACTAACACAACAAGCAGAGAGTCATCCTGGACTCCATAAAGTCAGCCCTTAAACGATGTCTTAAATTACCTGGCTGCAGGATTAATGGCCTCTTGAATCATGTTTGAAACATTCGACTTTGATGTAATTAAAACACATAAGTTTTAAATTTGTTGACTGTTGATTAGCTGCTGCTTTGACATGGGTGCCCTGTAAATATGCATATAAAATAAAAAATACTTTATTTATATATATTCGTCTCTGTTAGCTCATCTACCATTTACCTACAGTGAAGAGAGAGGAGTTGTCAGACACTGTGTTTTTTTTTTGGTCTACAGTTGTTTTGATCTGAGTTGTTCAGAATGGTGTCTAACATCTTCAGTGTGCATCCTTTATCATATACGAAGAGGTATATTTTTGAACCTGGACAAGGGTAGTGAAATATTATCAGTGACATCTGATCCAAATAATGGAACCCCACTCCCACCCCACACTCCCACGTTGCATGCAGCCCAAGCACCACACCTGTAATGTACAGTGGCAACCACATTCTCATATTTCATATAATCAGCACTCTCTCGTGTGTCTCTTAACTGTTATGAGCCTGTGGCCTATTGCCACCCGCTCAATATGGCTGACCGTCTGAGTGATTGGCCCATTTATTCCCTCGATGTGCATCGATTTTGTCCTGACACAGCTGCAAGCTCTCGTCTTAGAGCCCTACTTTGGACATATCCCTTTTATAGTGCCCTCCCATAACATATTTCTGAATGGATAGGAACCATAATAGTAACATTTCTCTGCTATTTACTTTATGGGGACGTTCCCTCTGAACGTCTAATCTATTTGGACCCATTTTTAGATCATAACCTGGGCTTTTGAGAAGTTAATTTTTTTATCGTATTTTAACAAAGAAGTGCTTAAATGATAATAATTATTTATACTACATAATAGACATCCAGCTGTAAACCGATGCAACCACTGCAAAACATCATCAACTAACAACAATCTATGCTAAACACTCAAAAACAACACACCATTTCCACATAATTTGACCAGAGATGAGTGTGAGAAGACCAGGCTACAGGTAACTGCCAATCCTATCCTATCCTATGTCCAGATTTGCTCATATATTGGAGAAGGTCACAAAAGGACCGCCAAGGCATCAAGGATGCAGCTCAAGCCACAGGTGTGACAGCTACAAAGTGAGACCACTTCAAAATGGCACAGTTTAAGCTGCATCAGAAATTGGTCTAAACAGCATGTATCTATAGGTTCTGTATGCAGGTATGGGAGATTTCAGGTTGTTAAGCACCTACTGGAGGATAATCTACACAAGAAACACATAGTGCCAAAATGGTTAAAAATGAAATAAAGTTATGATTGCTTTAGACCTGGGACTGCATGCAAACTCCCAGATGTTTGTCTGAGTATCTTCACGCTGAGGACTTTTACAGCTTCATGTGATTTGCAGTAAATATGTGAGACTTACCATTAGCATGGACTTACATCCATATGAAACATTTCTTGTAATTAAGAAATATTAAGGTCTACACAGTCGGGTGGCTAATGATGTAAGTGTACTTTCCTTGACAGAGCAAAAACAACTACAGCAAAACAATGCATTAAATGTCTTCAGTAAAAAGTAAAATTCTCCTCTCAGTTTCTATTAAATTTGACTTAACAAATAAAGTGAACCAGAAAATTAATACAGAATCTAAATAATACATTTAGTCCTAACTAAAATCCCAGTGGCCAGGGATAGCTCAGGATAGGAATAATGAATCTGGGTCTGGAGATGAACAGAATACAGATATTTATCATCATCATCAGAGTCAACTCTAACCTCCCTGAGGCCCTAAACAAACGTCTGCTGTCTGTCATGGTCTTGACAAAATTTGAAATACCACTTTGACATGGCCTTTGGTTAATGTGAGAAACCTATGCAGGTGGTGTACATACACAAGGTATCAATGAAATGAATTGAGCATACATGAGTAGAGCACTTGATGCCAGAAGGACTGCAGAGGAGACCAAACACACCAATCTGCTTGACATGGATGGAGAACCGTGTCCTGTCTACTTGGCTGAAATGTGTTGATTAAGATGGACAACCAGACAGTGACAGAATACATTAACAAACAAATCTGACTCAGTGTTAGCCAAATTACCATTTGATGGCCATAGGGAGCCCAGAAGGACATGGGCCCACACAGCGCTCCTGCAGAGCCTCTCCCTCTTTGTTGTTAAAATGTAAAATGACCACAAAGAAAAACAAAGTATGGTCCCAAAATACCCACAAACTCATACAAAAAAGAAAAAAAACAACCACGCAGAGAAGCAAAATGGCCACAAACTCACTCATCAAAACTGAAAATGAATAAATGACCACAAAGAGTCACACAATCAGTCATGATTGAAGTTGTGTATTGTTTACAGCTGTTTAATTTTGAATTCATTCATTACATTAATCAAACCATGTAACTACTGAAAGTGTGAATGTTTTTGTTGGAAAGAACCGGGCTTGAATTTTAATTCGATCAAATTTTTTCTCATTTCTCAAATGCGCCCTGGCCCTGCTGCAGCCTCATTCAGACATTTCTAAACCAACCCTTGGCTCTATAGCAGGAGAGGAGAGCGAAGTCTAGAGTACCCAACCTCTGCTCATAGAACTATGGCTAACATGCATAACCTTCACTATTCAACCTAATTAAGCTCTGTACCGCGTGCTGTTTGATAAAGGGGTCTGAAAATACAGTACTTTTCACAGGGACCTTACGCCAAAAAAAAAAAAAGGAGTCTACAAAAGCTTCTTTCTCACATGGTGAATGAAAGTAATTAAAACCTCCGTGGATCCAATTCGAGTGAGATTTACATTACCAAAAAAAAGAGTATTTCACCATTTCATTACTTCTGTGCAACAAGAAATACTTAAACCAGAGAACCAGTTGCAAATGAGGACACTACACAGGGTTTGCCAAATACAGCCTGAACACCTGTATAGTAATAATCAAAAAAATATTTTTTTGTTAATACTTATCATTAACTTATAAGGTTGTATTTATTATCCAATTATTGATCTCAAAGTAAACTTGCTTTAGCCTCTGTATATGGGGCGCCTGCTCAACCCAGTGAGCTATACGATGCCCCCATAGGCTGACATTTAATAAAAATGATTGTTTTTTTGTGTGTGTGCTGCTCTGAATGAACCAACCGCGAAGACACCTAACAGACAGGGCCAGCAGCTGGACAGAAAATAGTAAATCTCTTTTACTGATTCAAGTATGGCAAACTAAAATTAAGGCTCTGCAAATCAAATGACCAAAATATGTCAGTTTATCAGCAGTGCTGCCATCCTTTAAACAAAGCCACTCAATTACAAAATCTTTCTATTACTACTGTATTACTATACTATTAACAATATTGCTGTTATAGGATGATTTTTTTCCCCCTTCTTCTTTCTGTTTGACAGTGAGCTCACGTTGGAGCATCTGAGATGACAAGAAGCCGAGCTGACAGCCCAACAGGCACATCAGTGTCAGGGTTATGACAGCTCTGCCTTGTTACAGTCGGCCGGCGGCCTTTCCGTGATCTGCCTGTCGGGAGTTTCAAAGGTATGCACACCTAGTAGCCAAAATGAGCTTGATTCACAAATGTAGAGCTGCTGACTGTGCTCTTTTTTTAAGTTAATTGCAAAGCACAGGCTGAGCATGTGTTCCATCAGGTGCAACTTCTTTCCGTTTTTAGAGAATCAGATGAAATACAAAAGAAACTTTCCTCAGTTTTTTTGTTTTTCCTTACAGGCAGGTTGACACACTTGGATAGGTATGCAGCCATAAAAACTGAACATTGTTCTATAGACTACACACTGAAAACAACACCTTGTAAAACAAGGAATATTTCATAACTTACATTTACATTTGACTGTTACAGTAGTTGCGTGATTTTGGTCTTTTGTTTGATAAACCCAGCCATTTGGTCTATGTTTAAATATACTTACAACTACAATATTAATCAGAGCACATTTTAAGATATCAGATGCCCCAAGAAGATCTGAATTTGGATATTTGTGACTTTACCTCCATTGTTTTATGACATTTACAATCATATATCACTATTTAATAAAAATGCTTCCAACAGGCAGCCATCAATCTTTATTCTCACCAGTTATTCCCTCAGTTCAAACAACTCAATCAACTTAAATCCAACAGTTTGACTTTGTTTTAAATTAACCTTCACAACCTCAAGGAGCTGCTGGTGTACAGTAGACTTGTGTGTTCATCATTACACTTACTGTATTTCTTATTTTTCTCTTTTATATCTTTGCTTTTATTCAAATTGCTTCTCACTCGTGCTTTTTTTTTATTTGAATAACTAAAAACTTTAAATTAAGCTATGATCAAAATGTGTTTTCCTCATGTGCAGCTTTCAGAATAGAATGAAATCTGGTGGATAATAATTTTGGTAGAATGTGTCTACTGACATTTAAGATCAAATAATACTTAGGCAGAGACATTGCCTTTGCTGGGTTATGATGACGACCTGGATGTGTCTTTGTCAATGTGGTGTAACCTTCAGTTCTGAGAAAACTTTCAGGGCGATGGCATTCTAGGAAGAGCGATCTGTTGGGGCATATTTGGTGTTATTTTGCTGTGGTATCTCTGCCAAAGGGCAGAGTCGAGTGGGATGCACTTGCATATATTGTGAGTGTTGCGTGTAACTGCATCATCCATGTGCATGCAAAAGATTTTAAAAGATGTTAAAAGAGCGTTTCACCTCTGGGTCCAGAAAATCTGTCTGCATCAATCTGTGGAAAGTATTTCTACCTGACAGTCAGGTTCAGTGTAAAATCACAACACATGTATCCTCTGATGCTAGAATCCATCACACTGAGACTCTTTGACTGAAGGATAGAAGAACCACATTTAATGTTACAAATAATGTGATTGACAGCATTTATTAATAATTTATATCTTAGAAGAAGAAGTAATATACAGTAATGAATAAAGTACATCACTTAAATCACTTGAAACTAAATGATTTCTTCATGAGTACTTCCTGTTTGGAAGCCATTGCTAATACCATTGTGTTATCAATTTTTCATGCCCTATTGAAAATCTATTAGGAAATGACTGAAAGCACACAGGGTGGTCACAGTAGACTGAAAACTCTCACTGTGTATCCATGTTTGTGGGATTAGTGGTATTAATATTACACTGTGTCAGCAACTTTAGAAGACAAGCAGTTAATATTGATTCAGTTGGAATTATAATTTCAAGTTGTTTAATATCCCTAATATGTAATTTTGTTCCCTCATACGAAAATGGTAAATAATGTTGCCATTCTAATATTTAATCAAAGGAGATTTTGATTCATCTGTACAGGAATATTTACTGGGATTTCAATTTATGGTTGACAGCGAATTACAGTTTGTCATCTCGTCACTGTCTGATACCGAGTAACTGTGGTGTTTGTTTTGCCCTGAAAAAAAAAGCAGTGCTCAGATGGTGTATTATAACCTCTCACGGTGAAAATAGCAGAATCTCTCAGCAATACTGATAAGTACACAGCTGTTACACTGACACTTGCTATGTACAGAAGCAATAGCAAAGCTTACAAATTGTTTAAAAAAAAAAAAAAAAAAAACTACATTCAGGATTGATAGAGAAACATTTGAAAGGGATTGCCTTGAAAGACTGAGGAGGAAGGACAGTGCAGTTCATCAAGGAATGATTGAAGAAAGAGGTGTTGCAAATGACGTTCAGGTAAAAGAGGAGACAGCGTCACAACGTCATGTTCCCTGTCTTTATGACTATGAGTGACATTGCCATTAGATTAATATTTCAGATCCAGTAGACCAAACACTGTACACTTTCTACTGTTTTTCTTGTACACCCTGAAATGTAATTCTCCTCTGCTGTTGGCATTCCCTCCCCACTACTTCGATTCAACCAATTGACTGCATGATGGGCGGTCAGAGCAAACTGCCAGTTCACTGCAGGGATCTGGGTTTCAGGACTTAATTGCTATTAATATTACATTGTGGCAGCAGATTGACTGTTGTCCCTCTCATGATTGGAAAAGAAACTGTGAAGGCTCTCACCAAGTAAATTATATATTATGGCCTTGTGTGATCAGTTTAACTCCATATACTTTTAAGTTTTGGAGAATTAGTATTTTCCTGTTGTAGTATTTTCCCCAAGAGCTCTACAGTGCCCTGTGAACAGGACATCATCAAACATTTTTGAATTCTTTTTACAGTTTCATTTTTTTTTACACAGACTTTTCACTTGTGCAGAGGATAGGGGCTGTTTTTGGCATATTTCTGCATCTCGGACAGATGCTGTTCTCTTCTGCTGACTTACTGCATGCGGGGGTGGAAGCAGGAAAGAGAGAGGAAGGTGACTCAGAGTAAAGAATTCAGCTTTTTTTACATTTTAAAAAGAAAAGGTCTTAAACGACTAAGACATGGATTCTCTCTGAATGTGTGAACTCTCATGGTGGTCCAAGTAAATCTATCACTGTTCCTCCAAATTAATCAATTAATCATCAGCAGAGCAGTCTGATTGAGATTAGGGCAGAGGTTAAATCACTATAAGGTCTGTGGGAGAAGACATGTTATTGTTTTTCTTTCACTAATCCACTATGTGACCTTCTGCTCAAGTTTCATTCCACCATGCTTGCTGCTCTCTCTGTGCTCGGAAGAGCAGGAGCTCTCCTCCAATATTAACCAGAAAGAAGAAGATTTCTCTCCCTTGTCCTGATGATGTAGTTGTGTCTGTACCCTGAGTGTGGCTGGAATTTAAATGTGGCCCCTTTTGGCACATATCACTTAGCATAACACGACAGACTGTGTAGAGTTACGAGCATCTGCTATCAAGTGGAACATTTGATGATAAAATGAGCTGCATTAACCCAGGCAAGTGGAGTATATTATCTAGGCTGTGTCCGAAATCATTCCCTATTTACTCTATAGTGCACTACATTTACCCTCCACCATTTTATGAGTCGGAAATGTATCTGCAATTCTAAAACTTAACACTGGATTTTATAAATGTAAAAATGTACAGCCGCCTGACTCCAAAGTCCACAGTCAGTGATGTAGGTATTAAATAAGAATAAGAAGAACTTTATTAATCCCCAAAGGGAAATTCAAAATGTCGTGTATAGTATGTGGCCTATACATGATAACAACATGCACAACAACAAAAATCAATACATACTGTATAACTTATTTAGGATAGCTCACATAAAATTTCACTAAGTTAAAGGAACAGGTTGCCAGTAGTTATTTAGTTTCCCTGTCTTCCTGCCATATTACTAAGCTGATTGTATTTCTGTTACAAAACCTTCAGCAAATCAGCATGTTTCCCAAAAACTATATAAGTAGTCATTTAACATATCACTCACAGTTTCATAAGTAATTTTTTCCAGTTCAGAAAATCATTGCTTAATACTTTTCTTAACTAGTGGATATTACTATTAGGACAAGAGCCAACACAAACCATTGTAAATACTTATGTTAAGTCTTTGTTGTGTTTTTCCAAGGATTTTAATAAACATTGAGGAAATGCAGTTTTGACTGCAAAGTGCATGGGCGTTTAAATATTTATTAAACTCAACAGTGTCCATTAATCGCACAATCAGGATAACCACAGCACAAAATAATTTGTGCGGATGAAGTGACAGCATATTTATACAGATGAGATGAAGTGAATTCCATTAATCTGATGGGTGGGGAGATTAATAACCATCCTCTCAGCCATATCACTCCTTGTCAGAGATGTTCATGGCAAGACACAAATACACAGCACAGTTTCTACCCACGTACACTACCTGTAGTCAGTTCTACTCACGTCTGACATGTCTGGCAAGGTGTTACTTCCCTGTTAACACACGAAAAGCTGCAGCTCCCAGATGAATTACTACCATATTATGTTTTTGCATTCCTTAATGTTTCAAAGTCATTATCAGTCATTATCCGCTCAGGGATAATTTTGTTTTATGACAACGATGATCACAAATTACTTGTTCTTATTGATTTGTACATTCATTTTTATTGTGACAGCAGCTCTGGCAACATGTGATAAATATGGAACGTGCACATCGTCGCAGGCACTTCTGCAGAAGATGCAGATCTCCATGAAAGTACACACACACACACACACACACACACTTGCAAGACAAATGAGGATCTCCAAACACAACATTCATCACTGTTGCGTCCTTAACGCCCTGTCAACCTTTCAGCACAAGAATTTTAATCAATACTTTTCTCATGCCATAAAGTCTTGTACCAAATATATCAAGAAGGGAAAAAAAAGGCACAGCAGAGACAGATATTGTTTGAGGGAGTCACTGAGTTCTGTGAGTTCTATGAACAGATCACAGTCCACTAGCACGTAATTCTTTAATAATTATTCTGAACCAGGCATCCAGCTCTCTTTTTCCCCATGTAATTTCAATGCAACCATGAGCTAACCTTCAATTTCACTTTTTATTTGACAATGAAATGAAATATATATATTTTCACTCCTTGTTTCCTCACAGCAAATGCACAGAGGTAATTTCCTTTTGGTCTGAGCTATACTGACACACAACAAGCTTTGTGAAAACAAAACCTACGCCAGGGCCCGGTTACAAACTGCAAGCACCCGTCTTTGTCACCCAAGTGACACCTTGGGGGAAGGTTGTTGAGATGAAGAATAGGCAGACCCTTGTGTCTCCTAGTGACAGCACCCATGACCCATGACTGTCTGTGACATTTAGGTCTCTGGTTCCCCTAGGTAGATCATTTCCAGCCAGCCTTGGGTCAGCCTCAGGGCACATTTGTCTAGCTCCACTGGCCAGTTGCTTCGACGAGCACTTGGCTTTCGAGCAAAGCCATGAATTTGGTGTTTCAGTTCCCTTTAGACATTTCACACTCAAGGATATCAAATTAGATCTGTTACAACTTGTAACAGAATAGATGGTAGATAATAATAATAATAGTAGATATTTTAGAGTCATAGAATATTATTGCACACCCTATAGCCTCAGACAGTGACCATAATTTTAACATTCATTTCAAGCATTAAGGTTTCTTGCAAAACCCCAAATGCTGCCAGACTGGAAAACTTTTTTTTTTAATTTGCAATTAAATGCATTTTAATATCTGTTTTATTTCGAAGCATCATCCACCAGCTTGATGTCTTCTTGGTTTCACATATCTGAGAATTTTGCTGTTGTCTAGTGAAGCAAAAGAAAAAAAGGGGGGTCATAACTCATGAGTAATTTGAATTAACTTTGGATTGTCAGATGTTTTTAAGTATTTTTAGAAAACAATCAACTTCCCAGTTCAGTTTAAAAACATCAAATGGGAATTCTCTAGGGACGTCTCCTTTTAAAAATCACTTCTTTGTAGAGGTTGCTCGGCTCATAAGATGATGATGTAACACCATCAGAGTCTCCAGCTGCGAAACAAATAGCAATTGTCACCATTTATGCTCTGTCAGCATGTCTGTTAAATAGGACACAACCGCCTGGGGGGGTCAAACCTCTTTGTCTTTACTAAAGTGAGCAAGTACTCAGCGGGACTGTTTAGATTAAAGACATTAATGAAGGTTTTGCTGCGCACTTAAAGCTGTTTTCGGAGTGTCCAGGCATAAATCAGGGAACAGGCAGTGAGGAGATGTGGAATAAAATAAGATTACCGGTAGCACATGTGCATGGCCAGCTTCAGCAATGTCCACTCAGTCATATATTGTTTTTGTAGAATATTTTCCTAATTGCTTATCACTGATGTTACATTATGAATTGTTAGCATAAAACAAGACTTTCGACACTGACAGATAAAAAATGTTTTGCAAGAGTACTTTGATCCCAGAGAGTAAATGTTTTACTAAATGTTGTTCATCAAATGTTGCCACTGTTAAGGCTGCTGCATCATAAAATATGAAACTGCTGAATGGTGATAAGTGATAACCGATAAAAAAAATATATATATATATATATATATAAAACAAAGAGCAAATAATAATAATTTAAAAGATTGATCTCAAAAGCTACATATCTTTTTTTTCTTTCTTTTTTAATGAGAGCATAAAATATCTTGTTACATGATGATCCCAGAGCTACAGGGTCTTTATTCACCCAATAATATCTTGGGCTTGTCTTGCCTCTGCTTCAGTGCCTCCCTCCTCAGGGGAATTTCACACTGGCTGGAGCCCTGGCTGTAATGAGGTGGTAGCAGTGCCTGTAGAAGAGAAATACCATGAACCTGCAGAGTCTGGTCTAATAAAAATATCTTAGCCTGGGTAAACAGGAGCAGGTTGTTAACTGGTTGACTAACCAATGCTGTCTGTCATAATTGATGAATATCCAGATAAACTGGGGGGGGGTTATTGATAAGTCTGTGGTGTTTTGCTCAGTTCCTCAACTCAGACCTCTTACTCTTTGTTTGCATGCCAACATTGCCAGTGTGTTGCTGGCAAGCCCTAAGATGTTGTTAACTATAGTAACAAGAACAAAAAAATGTTGAAATTAAATCTTGTGTGGTGTTCATGGAGCTTCATATAAATTAAACTTGTAGCAAGGAGTACAATGTCTTTGTTGTGGTGCATCCTACCTGGTTTAAGCTTGTTAGAAAGATTTAAACACATTATTCAACAGATTTTTCTTTTGGCATGTTTCAGATGTTCTTGGATACCCATGCTGTCTTATTACCTTTGTTTCATCTATCTGCTCCACAGAATATACACCAGTCAGTGCTTTACTTGGCTTCAATGCAGAGGAGGGTTTGTTTGTTTTTAGGTTTGCCTAGCATAAGTGGGTGGTGGGTTGATGGCTGCACAGTGTTTATGTGAGGATAGCAAGAGCCGCTGAAGGACGACAACAGGAATTTAGAAAATTTACAAAAGAATAAGTCCAAGAAGGAGTATTAGTACTTGTGAAGTCTATGTACTATAGTTTTTTGGCATGTAAACACAAACTTACATCCTCCAACAGTCATAATTTTTTTTGCAATTATCCTAAGAACTTGTTGAATGCTACCTGATAAAATAATTTCATTCCACCTGCAGTGTGCTTTAGAGATTTCCATTAACCATTCTAAAATTACGTTCTGTATATAAAATAAAGTAACTGCAGTTAGTACGGGTGTAGAAAATCACATTATAAAGCATGTGTGC
The DNA here is from genome assembly GCA_900303245.1 of Selene dorsalis. Taxonomy (NCBI): domain Eukaryota; kingdom Metazoa; phylum Chordata; class Actinopteri; order Carangiformes; family Carangidae; genus Selene; species Selene dorsalis. The sequence goes on along the minus strand of OMNW01035116.1, from coordinate 33,592 downwards.
ATAATATTGTTCAAATGAGACTCTAGTATACAACCTATAAATTACTATGCATGCACCAGGTAGTTTATGTTTTGTTTTTTTAGGTGTAATTTATGATAAGCTCCCTTCTAACCAATACATTTTAAGTCTGTTTTTTTTTTCACATTTGCTTCTCTTTCAGTCAATAGTGGATTCCCCAACAAAAGCAAGGCAACAACATGTGTTTTTGGAAATTTTCTAAATTTATGAATACGAAATGATGAATTGTCTAATTTAAATAAACATCCAGGCCCTTGAGTCAAGTGTTTGTTCAACAAGCAAAACTGTCAGTATTAATTTGTGGCTGAAAAAAAGACACTTTGCCAGTGTTATTTCTCAATTAATTTAATACTCATAGACAGTTTGCATCAGAAGCCCCAGAGCCAAACCAGGTTTGTAACTGAAAAAATAACACCACAACCACTCACTCCAAACTGCACACAACAATGATGAAAACACAACCATGCAGGGCACTAACAAATTAGTGCTGGGCTGTGCATGTGCTTCCCATCAGACACACCCCTTTGCATGATATAGTACAGTCTTTGTCTGTTGAGACACAGAAGAAGTTTCTCCCTTTTTATGCCTCTTTATAAACTATCTCTTGAACCTTAGCCCATACTTTTTACTCTCATCACTCAGCACACTGCAGTTTCATGTACAAATTCTGTCAGCTAACTGTCGAATTCATACTTCAAACAAATAGGGGGCAGGATATTAGCTGAAAGTTGGGTTGACCACCCCCTGTTGTAGAGTGTCACTCTGGCTGTGAATGGGAGGCTGCTGTGTGCTAACTGGCCAGTCACAAACAAGTTTCACTCTTAAGTTAAGCTAACATTAGCTAGAATAAGACAGTTGTCGACTTGTTGGTGAAACTTGCATGGATTGGGGGAATGTTTTCCACACTGGTTTGCCTTGAAATGGGGTATCGCAAGAGCAGGAGCATCAGTGGTCCTCATGTTTAACTGACAGCTGTCTGTTTGGTCAGTGTGATGCAATTTGATATAGTAGAGTAACACAACAAGTGTAGAAATATCTACATAATAATAAAATAAAGATAATGACTGATTAGAAAAGAGTACTTCTCTTAATAGTGACAAATGCGTTAACAGAAATAGTATTAGAGGTCTTATGCTTTATCAACCTGCAATAGGCCCTTTGGCCTGACTTCTAGTATCACTGATAAGACTCTCCTGTTTGTGTTCCATCTTTTAAAAGAATCAATATCGTGAAAATGAAAGGAAAATGCCTCCAGCAGAGCCACCTATTGGCATGTCTTTTCATGTTGTCACATATGGTGAAGCAGAAAACAGATCTATTCTAGACAGAAAAGAAAAAAAGAATTGTACATCATGAATGAACATATAATTGTATTTTTTTTTTCTCTCAGGAGGACAGACCCCCTGGAGCATGTTGAAGTTGCTTGCTTCTGTTATGTAGATTCCCCAGGGAGCTTGTGTCTTCATAATAGACCATCAGCCACAGCTTAAGGGCATAAGCTATCAGCAATCAGGCCTGCTGAATCACATTTTAGCTAAAGAAAATGGGACTTATCGACATACTGTATGCTGCTGAGAAAGCAAATGCACTTAAACTGTCAATGTAGAAGTCTTGATTAGAGTGGTGTGTGTCTTGCAGGCTGCAACACAGTGATTGTAATGAAAGCAGTAGCTGGGTGCACAGACATGATCTTTTAATACTGCAGACCTTTTTTGATCGCTGTTTATCAGTCGTACAGTAGATGTGCTTCTTGATGATGGCAGTCGACAGTATCTGGTAATTACAACACTAAAGCCCAAAACACAATAAGCGTGAATTGTGATGCTGCTGACAGAGGGTGTGAAGCCTAAAGGGATCAGCTGAGGGTTCTTAATGTTGCTGCATGACACGATACGATACGAATTACTTTATTAATCCCCAAAGGGAAATTCATTTGTCTGTCAGCTCATCACCATTTGCAGAAGAATCAAAAAAGCCAGATGGCTAAAGGTACAAAGGATCTTCTATATAACTCCGTCCAGCAGCACAGAGAGAGGAGCCGTCCACTACCGCTGTCCATCAAGGTGTCATGAAGTGGATGATCCGAGCTGTCCAGAATGGCCTCCACCACCCTCAGTGTTCATCTCTCCACCACATCCCTCAGTGAATCCATCAGGGAAACATGATTGAAGTCTCCTGATATCATTAAAAGTGCCTCAGGATGTTTAGTCTGTATCCTAGCAACGACTTCATGGAGAACTTCATATGGATCTTCAGCAGTAGCCAATATGATACAATACAATACAAATTACTCTATTAATCCCCAAAGGGAAATTAATTTGTCTGTCAGCTAATCACCATTTGCAGAAGAATCAAAAAAAGCCCTGATGGCTAAAGGTACAAAGGATCGTCTATATTTCTCCATCCTGCAGGAAAGACAGAGGAGCCGTCCACCACCGTTGCTTTCCTGGTCCATCACGGTGCCATGAAGTGGATGATCCGAGCTGTGCAGAATGGCCTCCACCATCCTCAGTGTGTATCTCTCCACCACATCCCTCAGTGACTCCATCAGGGAAATATGATTGAAGTCTCCTGATATCATTAAAGGTATTAAAAGTATGATGTTTCGTCTGTATCCTAGCAATAACTTCATGTGGAACTCCAGATGAAACTTCAGCAGTAGCCATTGGGTGGGATATACACAAATATTATTATGATTTGAAAGAGTCTTCACCAATATCTCCGGCTCTTCATCACTCTTGTTTGGCAGAGAGTTGATATTTCCCATGACGACTGACGACAGAAAGGACAGATGGTACATCTCCACTTCCAACCAACAGCACGGCAACCATGAAAACACCTCTTCATCTCAGCAGGAACAGGGTGGCATCCTCCAGATCTGCTCCGTTTTCAATTAAAGAAGCTCCTCTTCTGAAGAAGCTCCTCTCCCCACAGACGTATCCATCAGTAGTTGACAAAATACAACAAAAACACAACAAAAATAAAGCCAAGGTTGAATAAAAACTCAGAGCTACCAGATTTTACTGCTACAGTACCAGTTGAAGCGCATGTTCTGGAATACATAGACCGACTTAATACAATTTTAAACACATGCATACAGCTCATAAAGTAATCTTATCACGCAGTGTACAACTAATGTTGTATCTGCACATAACACTCATGTGACTTTTTCTTCTAATTTTATTAAGTGGATGAATCAAAGTGACTTCATGCTGCTTAAAACTCATTTGGGAATAAATGCATGTATGGTGCGTGAGATATGGTCTTATTACTAACTTATTAAATACTCTAATATGTCTCCTTTTGGTATTTAGAATGTGTGAAGAAATGAAGAATTTTTCATGCTAGTATTTTTTGTTATAAACTTGCTTAAAAAAATAAATAAAAATCTGTGTGGGCACTTTCTGTGTGGGAACAGTGATATTTTATCACCTTGTAAAACTGATACAGTGAACAAGCTTATTTATGCATGAAGCAGGGCCCTGAGCAACATCTGCATTCATTTGGAGTCATGTTTGTTCTCCCGCCTTGACAAACTTGAGTCCAATATTCTTTGTGCTGTTGACACCAACTCCAGAGGAAAATATCAAGCTCTAGCGGTGTTCACCAGCCATTCACTTACTGCGCCTGCCTGCTGTCTGCAGAGTTGATAACATACACTCGGTTTTTGATGCTGTTTCTGATGAAAAGCGCTGCCCGGTGTGGCTGAAAAAGATGCCGATCAAAATCTCATAACAGGCAAAAAAGAGCAAAGTTGCAGCCTCAAAAATCAAAACAACATGTTAAAAGACACTAAAAGTCTCTCTACAGCTGAGGTTAACTGTGAGTCTTTCACCATGAGCAACACATCTCGTATTATGCGTAGATAGGGACGCAGTGATGTCACAGTAAATAAATACATATTATTGAAAGTAGAGATTTTGACATTGACATTGAAAGTAAATCTAATTATCTGCTTGCAGCTGAGCTCAAGTGAGCTCATCTGGATCAATAGGTTAGCCTAATCAGCGACTCAGAAAAGTGAGCACATTATAGACACATTATAAAACACCCACACGCAGGAAAAAGATTGTTTTGTTTGATTCACTCAGAGACAACACATCTTATTTGCATCTCTTTAAGTGGTGCTGTTGGATTTTGCATCTATCAAACTTCAGCAATGCCATGGGTAATACCATGTGACAGAGAATAAGAACAGAATGAAAAGAGAATGGTTACAGGGGATGCAGGGAATTCTGCTCCCATGAAACAAATAAATATGAGCTTATTGGTGAGTCAGAGTCTGAATTCGAGAGACTCTTGCACTGAAAAGCCCTCTCAGACATACAGAATATAATTCCAGTACACTTATTTTCTGCACTACAATTGCTTGTATCTGGAGGTACACTATAAGCATCCTGCCCGGCCTCCTCTCCCTGTGTTCGCAAGTGATTTATATAGCAAGTGAAAGGCCCAGTCGAGTGACTTATTGAAAGATGGGAGTTTGAATCCAATTTGTCTCCCATGTGCTTAGAGTGCACCATTGTAATGCGCGTTGTCTTCAGGCTGGGCTGAACAGGAATTAACCTCCCCTCTCTTTCCTCTGTCTGAGTACTTAATAATAATGGTATACATTTTCCCTCATTCTTTTCCCTTTGTGATGTTCCACACTTTCCCTCCTGCGAAAGGGTCAAATGTCATTTGCTTTCTTTCACTAGGCTAAGGCCCGATTCCATCTCTATGTTGGCCATCCCTCTTGTCAGGTCGACTCCCTTCAGTGGTCGTGTTAAAAATACAGTCAGTGTTCTAAGGCTGACACGGATCTGTATGGAAATGCTTACAGATTAAATATTTGGAGTTTTCTGTGAATGAAACATAACTCGCATTTGCAGTTAAATACTCAGTTGAATGTATTCTTAAAGAGGCAGCAGATAACATTTGATGCTTACAGTAATTTACAGTTGTGTCACAGCAGTTAAGGGCTCAATGTAAATGGTAATTCAACCAGAAAGGGTCTGTTAAATAAATTGTAGCTTTAAAAGATATAAAGGTAAAAAGGATAATTATGGGGAGCCTGGGTGAAAAACGTGAATCCTTATATCTGCTCAAAAGGACAGGATATAGTTTAACATTTATCAAAAGAGGCTGCAGACTGTTATTTCAGGACACAATTACTTAAAAGTCACTTTGAAAACTTGATCTGTCTACACACTGATGCTTCTGAATGCTGATGCTCTCATACTGAGACTCTAAAATCAAGTCTGGAGATTTTTTTTTACACAATTCCAAAGCAAATAGGCAACGAAGGAGTAAGTGGTTTAGCACTCACAGTGACATTAATGGATCCTGATATGCCCAGCTATGCTGAGGAAACAGTACGTCCATGCTCTAAAGCTGACTTATGTCAGAAAACAAATTTTAGTTGAAAGGGGGTGTTTTCCATGTCAATTCTAAAGTCCTGATGTCATGCTGTCATAGCAGAAGCTGTCTGAGGCTGTGGATCACCCTATGGTGCCATGAAAATACAGCAGTGGAATATTATTCTCTTAGAAGTTTTTTCGTGGGATTCAAAACTACTGAAACTTTTCAGAAATAATGACCCTGGGTGACTCGGGGGGACTAGAGGTGGCCTGAGGGCCCTACATCAGGCTTGTGGTTCAGATTGTTTTGTGTTTTGTTTCAGTTTTCCGGAATGGTCAGGTCTACTTGACCTTGCTTATTACAGAAAATATTGCACTAAATACAATGTGACCTTCTCTCACAGAGGGGTACTTTAAAACCAACAGTGGTACACAGGCAAAACGTGGAAAACATGAAAGCTATGCCTTTTTCCAACCCAACATGCCTGTTCTATTCCCCCACCCTAGGGTGGAACAGGCTTTATGCACCTGTAGCTGGAGGACTGGGCTCTACATCAGGCTGGTAGTGAATGCAGCAACTGGCTTTATCTGGCTTTGGCCCACCTGCTCCTCCCTTGATGTAGGCAGTCCACGTTTTGTTTTTTTTTGGGTAAAAGAGTGAATAGCGAAAACTTTAAATTTTTTACACAAAATAACTAAAAAACCAATTAACCCTGACAGTACAGAGAAAGCAGATTAGTTTGTGTTATGTTTAGCAGTCACTGAATGTAGCTAGTGTGAATGTAGAAGTAGTTAAACCTCAACATACTAGTCTGTAATTGGCTATGTCTGAGAGGTTAGGGCAAAATAACAGTAAAATAAAGATTCTTACAAGAAATTTTGTAGAAAGCTAGCAAGAGAAACATGGGTAGCCAATACAATCATTACTGAATATTGCATATGTGTGTGGGGAACCAACAGGAAATCAGCCAGTTTGGCCAGCAGGAACCTCAGATGTGCATCCTCTCAAATGGCTCAGCTGGAGAAGCACAGAGGAACCCGTAGAGGCTTTTTAAAAAAAAAAAAAAAAAAAGCATATGTGCCCCGTGAGCTACTCACTGACTTAGGCTTCATAGGAATGGTACCACATTTGAACACAGTATCCGGTTTTACTGAATACATCCACACGGGTAGTGTTTTACCAAAGGCTCCACGTAGGCAGATTGCTCAATCTTTTAGTGGTCCCTGGTTGGTCCTCTGTCGACAAGCGGCTCATAACACAATTGAAACATGAGGATTTAATAGTAATGGAGATTTAGAAAAGTAAAATAGATTTCATGGTTCAGATGCTTGTAGCTTTTATATTCTGTTTTCTTACCCTCAAAGTCTCAGCAGGACAGATTTCTCAGAACAAGTACTTAAAATGTTCAATCTTTTACATGCATACATTGTTAAATTGGAGTTTACTGCTTTTCTCCTTCTGCCTACTGCCCAAAACATCTGTCAAAGCATGACAAATCCAACAACTCCATCGCTGCCCACCCAGGATCGCAGTGTTTTGCATCAGCTAAGACCAAGAAAACTTTTTGAGGTCAGTGATGACTGACCAATCTCTTCCAGTTGGACACTGCTCCCATGCACAAAACATGAGCTCACTCAAGGGATGACCATAAACACAAAGAGAAAGAGCTGATGAAAAATCTCTATTACAAGGCTATCTCTCAGGCAATTCAATCTGACAGAAAAAGAAATATGAAATAAGTTCTAAAAGCCAAGAAAAGCAGGGATTTCACTCAACATTGATTAGTATTTTTCCAGATTCAGTGATATGTGACACAGAGTCATTCCTAATTCCCCTGCTTCTCTCTCCACATCTTTTTTTCCATTTCTTCACATTCTCGAGCTGATTTTTTTTTTGGTATTGCTGCAGCTCTCTGTGAATTACCAGGCCAGTGAGCAGATGGCAGTGGTATAAGGTTATTATTTAAGAACAAAAGGCTAATGGACCCTATGGCTGATATGAAAAAAGAAAATGAAAAAAAAAGAAAAGATGCAGGGATAAAAGGAGGCTTGCCCTGTGAGTTTGAAAATCAAGATGAGGCACATGTTTAGGCCACGTGGAATATAAAGCAGATTTAGGCCTATAATTCATTATTGGCCCCCTGAGTCTTTCTTGTGCCAGTACCTGGAAGAGTCACTGTGTTGTATAGCGTGGGTTTTGATTACCACAGTGCTGCTGGAGTGACGTCTCGGATATTACAGTGTCTCAGTTGCAGCAGAAGCAGCCTTACGCTCTCTCCTCCCTTATCATCGCACGTTAACCAAGTTTTTGTTCAGTTTCATGTCTTTTTCCTTTCTCTCCCGATTGTTAAACACATCTTTCCCATTTTTAATATAAGCTTTGTGTGTGTGGATATTTAGGCCCACTAGTGGCAACTGTATTTTATGCTTTTTCCCCTCTCATTTATAGTGGATTAAAATTGAAATCCTGTCTTCTAAAGTATATAAGCTGCTGCCTATTGTTGGTTTTCTGCTCATTCTACTAATCCCTGGTTGACAGCTTCTGCTTTGCAAAGACCTTTTGCGTGGGTCTCTCTCTGTCTCTCATTCTCTCTCTCTCCCTGTCTCTCGCTGGCACAGAGGCTTCCCACTCCATATTTTTTCTTTCACACAAATTGCTAATTTTCATACAGAAGACAGAGCAAAAATCTGGAATGTTAAAAATAAGTATAAAGGCTTGAGTATATTACTCATATATTGAAATTCATGTATGCAAATGTTCTCTTATTTTCTATTTTCTACCGTAGACCTTTCTTTGATATAGTGGATGTACCACCTCACTTAGCTCTGTAAAATTCACTCAAGACTCAGACAGGGATAAAAGCACTATATAAAGACAGGGGTAAATTTTGCCTTGATTTGGCTGACTAATTATTGTGAGCTTGGCATGCTCTCCTCCCTCTGCCATTCTGTCTCATGAAAAATGGATGAAACCAAGGTCATTTTAGGAAAGGGAGCTCACTGTGTACTCCATGTTGGCAAAGACTGGTGGAGGGTTCCTCTGCAATTTAAGCCACGCCTGATAGAAGACGTTAACCTTGACCCAAGCTTCACATCATCATGCCTGACTGGTCTCTAAGCCTGACTCACCCAACAGTTCCTTAACACACTCACGTGTGCTAAGGACACACACACACACACACACACACAAACTCCAAGATTTGGACACCTAAATCTGTGTGTGAACCCTGTATAGTGTACATGCAGAGTTGCATCAAACAAAGCTTGACCAAGTAAGCCACTTCAAGGATAGAGGAATATCAAGGCAATAAAAACAAAACACAGTTTCAATTACTTTTCACTTTTCATGGTTAGATTAATGACCACTTGGTGCAGGTAGATCTAAACAAATGAAAGGTGTAGTGATGCACAGTCACTGTGTGCTACGTGCAGAGCTCAGCCAAAAAACTAAATCACATTCAGGTACTTTACAGTTTACACCATTTTAATTTATTATAATTAATTGTGAATAGTGAGTAGGCTTTACAATATTGTTTTCTTATATTTAATTTTGTCAGTGAATTATGGGAAATTTCCCATCATAAAGCCTGATCATATACCTCATTGTTAAGATAGATGCTAAATGTCAATCAAGCTCTCAGGCTGAAGCAGCATAGTGACATGTTGACACACCCATAAAGAAATCTGACTTTGTTAAAAGATTTTAATCTAAGTGGAGCTCACAATATAAAATTGCAGCACCAACAGAGTAGGGTTTTTTCAGAAGTTAACACCACACAGAGATTATTTTTCTACATTTACCACCACAGATGTTTTCAGGTGACTTTTTAAAATTGCATGCATGAAATGAGCTCATGAATTCCTTGCAGATTGGGCTCCGTAATCACTGGTTCTTGCTCAATTGTGTTCACTATGTTTCTTAATCCTGTGCTGATTGCTTCAGTGGGTGACTCCGCTCAAATCTACCAAATGCCACTGTGCACAGTTGACATGATCAGAAGAAATTTACTTCGGGAAAATTGGGTATAGTCGGCTTCATGATTTTACATTATCAAATACCATGTTCATCACTTCTATTTTTCAAATAACTCAGTGTTGACACATGGCTGTTTAGGGCACCAGCCACAAAGAGTCCTGTAGGGGAGCATTCATTTATGTTTTGGTTGATGGGTTAGGTTTTAAGGCAATCTTAACACAGCTTAAACAAACGTAGTGGTTAAAAGAGGCATGGATCTGCCGAGATTTCACTTAGTCTTAAGTAGTGCTCTTTATTTTAATGGATTCTACTGATTCTCTAATGCTGTTCATGACCAGGCTTTCAATGAAAAGCCTTTAACTAATGCTGTACTTCTGTACACTTGGGAGGCAGAGTGTGACAGCGGAGAGCCATTCTCTGAACACTTCTAAACCCAGTTCCAATAGTACAGGATTTGTCCCTTTTTTCAATATACATTAAACAGCCCAGTAATTCACGTATAGGGCTGTTTTGCATTAGATAATAACTGCTGTAATGGGGAAATCAGTTGGCCATTCACTGGTGCATTCATCCTTGGGTAGTGGAAAATAGGGAGCTCTAATGCCTCGGCCTGGGAGATTTGTCAGACAGTCTCGGATCTGACCGGTTTGCCACGGGGTGTGATGTCATGTAAACATCCTCCTTCAGGCAACTATGACCTTTTCCTTTTTTCTTTTTTTTTTATTGTTTTTGGTCGTCTTTGTTTTACATGTCCCCCTGGAAGGCCAGGGATGGCACCAATCACTGACCCTGCGGCCTTGTGTCTAATACAGTATTCATGCATGCAGAGAAAGACAATTATAACGCTAAAGCTTTTCGTCTCCTTCAGAAACTAATATGTGCACTAATAAAACCCCCAGATTAGAAATGCATTATGATAATGAAGTAAGCATTTGTAATAAAACAAAATAATGCTCAGCTTGACATCAACAAAGTGGAAAAACGTCTATTGTATGCATATTTTTCTAAGAATATCCTGAAAGAGAATGCATTCAGGTGACTAGCTAATGTTGTGTTGCAGCATCAACACCCTGTAATCGATTTCTGCAAAAATTATATTTTTATTATTTTCCATCAATCTTCATTATCTTCTCAGATGAATTCTGCATTCATTAACAGTCAAAGCAGTTTCTTATGTGACTCACATGGCAGCCACAATTTCCTGTAAAGTCAGTTCGCTAAAGGTTTGAAAGAAGGCTTCTTTTTAGTCACTTCTAAGATTCTCCATTCTCCATTCTCTCAGTAAGACTCTGCCAAGCTGTAACATAGAAGAGAAAATATCCTCTTGCTTTTGTTGCAGGCTTTGCTGTCTCTCAAAAGAAGATGCTGGCTCATAGTAGTGCCTAGAATTGGATTATCTTAAATACTTAGTTGCATTATTGATTTACTCATCTCTTATATTAGCACTCAAGGGAAAGAGAGGGATTCATACAGTATGCCAAGCGTATTTTTTTTTTTTTTTTG
>OMNW01035116.1:8544-22736 GCA_900303245.1 Selene dorsalis | reverse complement strand
GGGGGGGGGTTTGACAGTGGGGCTATAGTTCATCACACAAAATTAACTTTAATCATCTGGCAGGCTGCACTGCCTCAAAACACAACCTACATGATGTAGTGTTACAACTTAAGGAGATGATTTATGCATTACACATTACACAAGTTTTATGGTATAAATTATGTAACATCTACACATTCTCTACAATCGGCTCGTGCCAACCTGTCGCACACCAATGTTAATGCATGACACTGAGAGCCCTGCATTATAGATAAGCTTTCTATCTTGTATAATCACACTCTGTAGAAATTTCTCGTGCCATTAATCTTTGTTCACCGTGTTTGTTTTTGGCTTCAGTGTACTGTAGCAGCTCCCATCTAAGATTTACAGTTCAATGCATATGTTCATCAGCATAAGAGGTGGCACATCAAAAGTCATAACAGAACTCTTTCTTCCTTAAAAATGTTATGTGATGTCAGTGAAACATGATTTTCCTCTTCAGCAATGTAAACACAGATTTGTAGTAAGGTGCAACAAATAAAACATATAACACCCAGCTGTGACATGAAGGCAGACAGATGTTAATTCAGATAAACAACATTATACAGAGTTTTTTTATGTTAGAGTGTCTTTGAAGGTTGCAAGTACTGTGAAGTATTTTCCGTTTTCTCAGCTCGGGGTAAAAAAAACATAAAGATTGTAAACACCCTACAGAGAGAGGCTGCTTATAATGTATCACAGGGATTCTAAATACACAATAGTGTCAAGACAATTTGGACTTGATTCTCAGTTGTGTGTGTGTATTTCACCTTAAAGCAATGTTCCCATCTCATTTCACAGGGAGCACTGCTCTGCAATACACCTACAACACAACACGGGTGATTAAAGTGCTATTTCAGTAACAGTAACACCTTTTTAAAGTGATAATGCTTACAATTCGCCTCCAGTCAAAATGTTTTTGATAGTGTTTACACCGCAAGATGCATTGTGTGTATTTCCATTCTATAATCAGTCAGTTTTTGTGGAACTCACCAGAAATAATGCATGTATGTAATCCAGTGTTTTTTTGTCTTAAGTTTTTAATGTGGTTTATATTTTAGTACTGTTCACTCTGTCAGAGCTGCATTACAGTAAGCTCGTGCAGATCAAACAGTTCTTAGTGCTGCTTCACATTAAAAACACTCAGCTGGCGAAACACAAGTAAACTTTCACTGTGAAGCAATGCACAGAAAACTATGCAAATTATGTGCAACTGCTGAATGTGATTGCTCATCAAAAATGCATCTACAAAACAAACGCTTATTTTGGTTATCAGTTTACAGGGAGTAAATGAAACAACAGGAAGCAGCCACAGAGAGCTGGTAGATGAAGAGCTGATGAAGAGTCCACTGTCCTGGACAAGTGCAACATGGATGGAGTGATGAAAAACAATGATAAAAGTCGTCATAGATGCTAATTTACATGGTTTTTAGGGGGGTAGGATTGACCAAAAAACAATTTCTTTAAATGTGGGGCATCTACAGAAAGAAAATGAAAAGGAATTCAAAAAGTTGTGTTTAATATTAAAAGCATAAATAAACATGGAATATAATTCAGCCTCTTCTTCTGGTCTAGGTCACGGGCTAAGTAAACTAATCCATACTTCCCTGTCCCCAGACACAACCTCCCTCCAGCTCTACCAGGGAGATCCTGAGGCGTTCCCAGGCCAGATGTGAAATGTAATCCCTTCACCATGTTGTGAATTTGCCTGGGGCAAGGCACATTCCCAGTTGGACTTGTCTCTAATATCTTTTTTCAAGAAATTATTTACCAGTTTCTTCCTTGTTTCTTAATTCATGATTTGGTTTTGTTTTTCATTCTGTTTTGCAAAAAAAAAAGCTTCAAAAAGTACATTACTATTCTTCTTATTTTCTTCCTTCAATTATGATCATGTCAGTTGTCAGTACCTTTTGACATAGAAAAAAAACTGATCTGAAAGTGAGAGAGAGATATATAGAATTCAGAAGAGAGATCTGGTGAAAATACAGTATATAGACTTATGATATCCATCTTAATATCTATGTGACAGAAAGGTGCCCACAATTAAATTCCATCATCACCACCTGAGCAAATCCTGCCAATATTCTGCATGTCCTTTTATGCTCAGTGGCTTCATATATCAGCTCATTAACTTTGCAAAAATGTTGGTAAAGCCCGGGTCATTTCAACCGGTCCCTGGTATGTCCCCTACACCACTTGATCTGCATGTCACTGATAGACCTCCCTGCTGCTCATCAGGCTTGAAAACAGCTTGTGTCTGCAGCTTTTCAGTGGAGTGCCATGGCTGCAAACAAGAGCGAGCACCTATAGCAGCAGGAGCAGTGGCCGTTCAGCTTCAGTTGGCTGGCTCACACTGCTCATTTGACACATAGAGGAGACTCAGCTCTACAACAGGACACAGAATAAGAGCCTGGGAACGTTATCTAGACATAAGCAAACAAACAAAAAAAAACTTAATTGGAGGATCTGCCTCTTGGCTTCAACTTCCAAAACTCAGAAGATTAGGACTCTGACTGTTTAGTCAGAGGGAAAGGCAAACATTTCTATATAGAGAAATAAAAAGTACGCCTCCTAGTAAAAGGCAACAGAATGATTTGAAGGTTTCTGTCAATTATGCTAAAATATCACAGACCACAGGAGTGCAATACCAACACAGCAGCCATAAGTCTGAGGTCATTAAAACAATTTCACATCGTTAAATGTCATGCAATGAAATACATTTAATTTCAATATTTCATGTAGCTATGTCATGGGATATCATTTCAGTCTCATCTTATCAATCTCTAGCTTTTCACCTCACTTAAAGGGATATTCCTCACTGTGAGACCAAGCAGAACATCCCCTCGAAAGATCAAGTTTGCCGACCGCAAACTTCTCTAGTTGTAGCGACTTGAGCAGCAAAATACTGCTGTCTTTGTAGCCAAGAGCCAACCACGATCAAAAAAGCCACTCATCACCACAAATAATGCTCAGAACAGCACCATACTTCATCAATAGTACAGGGTCCCAGTACATAATATGAGGCATCAAACACTTGCTTATTATATCCATTCTTAACAGAGAATTCTTGCTTCTCCCCTCCCTCATTTGCCATACTTGAAAGATTTAAAATGGGATCCTTAGCCTACTCAAAACAAGTGTGTCTCTACACTGGAACAGAAAACATCCTTGTTTTTCATTGTAGGTTTTGGTCATACAGTTTAATGGTGAGGTTTGGTGAGGCTAGAACATGTCCTGCACCTTTCGCATTCACTTAGTGTTCTGTCCAAACCTTAACAATCTCATAAGAATACCCTCCACCACAATGATTAACTCCATTGATTTTCCCGTAATTGCTATGCTTGCCCTCTTCTGGAGGGCTGAAGAGCAAGGGAACCGTAGTTATTAGAAAGAATAATAGATAAGTGCTATTTACGATGCTCTGTTTGGAAAATAAAGAGTAATTAGGTTGGAGAGAGAGATGAGACATTACATCTAGCCCCAAACACAGAGCTCTCTGCGTGTGATTAGTTGCCAAGAACATCCTCAGATCACATGCACTTTATTACCTGAGTGAATTAATTACAGATCTGAGCAATTCCATTTCCCTGCTCCCCTGCTTTTAAAAATCACGCACAGAGAGGAGCACACAGGCTGATGGCCTCCTGCAAAAACAACACATGCTTTACATACAAATGCACAATCACATCTTGAAGCTTTGGCAACATGCAGCAGCTAATGAACAAGGTTGTTAAAGTTAATTTATATGCATTTATAATGCATTTGTTTGATTTAGCATTCAAATGTTTTGAAATTATTTTCTACTCTACCTTGCAATAAGCAAGAGAAGCAACCCACAATACCAGAAATGTGTTCCGCATATTTAAGTAAACATTGAACCGCTTCAAACATATTAACCATGTTTACCTCAGTGTGATTAATCTGTCCCATGTGTAATAAAAACTGCAGATGATTAACCTGTGATTGATTAATAACTTTCATCATTTGACCAACCAATATCATATGGACTGGCAATGTGCGAAGTCAATGCCACAGTGTTTGGCAGTCTTTTCATTTCAGTAAGTGGACAGTATTTGTACTGTGAGCAATTGTGACTGATGTATGCACACAGTGAAAGTTTTTGAAGCAGAACAAATGCTGGAAGTGCTGGTTTTATCTTAATTAGTTGTGCTTTACATGGGTAAGCTAAAGACAGGTAATGAAACAAAGGAAAAACAACATGTGCCTTAGTCAGCTTTAAGTCTCTGACTCTACTGACAGGATTATTTTCACTGAGAAAATAAGGGTTATAGGTTTAAAGTTCGAGATACATGTTTGAATATGGAGTTGGAAGCTGAATAATGTTTGTATTGGTTCAATACATACTAAATAAGACTAATAAAGTTAAGAGTTTGGAAGTTGAATTCAAAACTTTTAAAATTTTATACATACATTTAGATTAGGTGGGTTACACTGCTTTGCTTTCATAAACTCAGCTGCTCAGATGAAAATCCTGCATGCTAATGTTGTTACTGCAGCCTGTTATGTTATTTGGCTTAGGTTTAGTGGTTAGCAACCAGCAGGCTGTGAATCAAGATCAAGTGCGTCATGGGATTTAGGATGACCACTCATTGTTTATATAGAACTACTATTAATGTTTCCAACATCCACATTTTCAATTTCGGTAACAAGAAATAGATTTGGCAGTAATTCAAATTGTGGAGCACTTGTCTACTGAAGAACATCAGTATTTATGAAATCAGCTCAGGAAAAGTTCCTGTCATTTGTCATAGTTGATATTGGACCTCTCAGAGTAAAGGCTAAAATAAGAGACTGACAATCAACATGCATGTTCATGTAGTCTATCAATTCCCAGTTTAGCCTATTATTAGTAGAATATCAATGCATATAAAAAATCCCACATACTGTGCAAGCACATTAACGATACATTGTGCTACATCTAGACATGAACCACCTCCTTCCTTCTATAGCCTTTAATTGCTTTCTTCACTGTAAGAAAAAACACTAGAAACCGTTAAGTACCGGTACTTTCTTGGTGTCTGATTCATACAATAGCACTAATTAAAATGTTACCAAATATCCTACTTACTGGCATTTGAAGGTCTGGCATTGTTCAAGTGTTCAAGTGTCTCATCTAATGTATTCCTGAAAAAGTGTGCTTCTAAGTATGTAAAATACACCTTAACTACAACATATGTCACTAATACAGTATCAGTGTGTTTATTCTGTGTAATTCATCGGACTTGCATCACATTCTCGGGTGATTGTCTCGTTGCACATTTGTCTGTGGGAAAACGATCGGTCAAAAAGCCAGAAAGCACTGAACACAGCTTGGTTTGGATTGTGCATGACGAACGCCTACAGAGAACAGGGATCTATCATGATGAAACAGGTTCTCACTCAGCATGAACATCATTCAGCCTAATTTAAAGTGCATTTGTGAATGTTTAGTGAGATCCTGTTTGATTAAATTTGACAGCGAATCAGCAATTCATGAATAATTTACTGAAAACTTTTTGCCAAAAAATATGTGAAATGGAGACATTCAGTTCATGAATCAAAATATATCAATTCATGAAAAGTGTCTTGTAGTAGATGCTTTGATGCTTGTAACTGCACAAAATATACAATTGATTAATCAATGTTGTATTTTCTCCATCAGAAATCCATGAAGTGTTTTCATCCTGTCCAGAAAAACAACAACAACTGAAGTCAGGTTGTCTTTTCTCAGTTGATACACAATATTTGTCCTGTAGAACTACTCAGAGCACAGTTTTCACTTTCAGTCAATCACTTCATTCAGATGACACAATAATGATTAGGTGTCCCACACGTCAGTGAAAACAGACAGCAGCACACTCAAAACTATAATCACAATCAGTCCTGCGCTGCACTGGCAGCATTCACCCCAACTTCTGAAGTTCAAGGCTGGCTTCACAGCAACTTCTGCTTTTCTACAGAAAACGTGACAGAGAGAAAGAATAAAAGGCTGTTTTCGTGAGGACGAGATAACAGTTGGCATATGATAAAAACAACATACGAGCAACATCAGAAAAAAAAAAAGATTAAACAGACAGGCAACGGGTAAACATGGATGGCTTCTACACAAAGGTGTACGGGAAAGTCAGAAGCTCAGGCAGTGATTGTAGACATGCTTCCTAAAAGATATCAAAAAGTTTGTTACATTTGTGTCAGTTTAGCTTTGTTGCTGACAGGCGTTTAAAACTAAATTCACAGCTGAACAGCAGCACATTAACCACTGAATTTATATAATAGAAATGAAACATCTAATGCTAGATGAAACTTATCTGCTGCATGCTGAGTTTCAATCTTTGTCTTGAAATGTTTTCTGCCACTGCTGTGTTTCTGTTACCTTCATACTTATTTACTTCCTCTTTCTACGTGCCACAGAGTTGTAACAAAGCAATTTTCCTGCAGGAATCAATAAATATCTGATTCAGATTCTGTTGTTGACCATTTTAGGGAAACTGGAAACATATGAAGGTGCACACTGAGTCTAAGACAGACGAACAAGATGTAATACGATATTATCTCAACACTGACTCTCTATGCATCATTAGAGGGCTGGGTGACAAAGCTCATCCCGCTGCTAAAAAATATTGCTTCATCTTGTCTAGAATTTAACACACACATTTTTTATTTAAGATGTAAAATTGACTCCTTGAAATGTAACATTACTAAAAGATTAGATTCCTCTGTCTCTGGTGGGACTTTATGCCTCAAGGCTTTTACCCAAGTGCCCGCTGATGGGTATAGGTCATGTATTGTTAAACACATTATTATGGGGATTAGATGTGCAACCACTGACAGCAGATTAAGCATGAAACACTCTGCCTTTGCACAATAACATGCTCACACATACCAAGTGAACTCTCCACAGCATCCTATAGGTTTACATGTTTTCCATTAACCCGTGTTTCAATTGACTTTTACTACTTGAGTAATCGTTTGTACTACACAATGTGTGCATGACGCAAATATAAGAACTGTGCATTTCAGCAATCGTGCCATGAATGAATGATTTGTGTTGCCTTGTTAAATACAAAATAGACGTACAACAATACTTATATACCAATGAGGTCTAAAATCCAGATCTTAGAAATATTTTTACAAGTTACTGACAAATTCAAGTAAAAAAAAAACAAATTACAAAACTTTCTTTGCACTGAAAACAGAATATGTTATGTCTTGAACAGACATACTACATACTGATAAGACTGTAGAGCATGAATTCAGAGGATACTATTACATGTGATGTCATTTTTCCTGATGTTGAAAAAAAATGTTTTTTTCATCGAAGTGTTAGCGTTAAGCGTTAGCACACATTTTAGTTTAAGAGGCAAATCCAAATGCCAAATCTTGCAACCCCGATTTATCCAAAAGTCAATATTCTCAGACAAGCCTCTTTTGTCTGAGAGTTCCCTGTTCTTGAATGCTATATTCATCTTTCCATGTGAAGCAATTGTATGCTTTCCCCAGCACAATTACCAAACCATGACAGCCCATTTCAGCTTTGTCTAACTTCTCACTTACCGTTCCAAATATATCCATTACCATGCAGATTGGTCCATTATCCTCTGCGCCAGGACACTTATTTTCAAGTGTGATGTTGTGATTTTCTGCATCAAAGTGGGCGGTTTTAAAACTGTTGGTCAAGAACCTCTTTGTTGCTTCAAACCAAACTATCTTCTACCAATTCTCTTTCAATTAAATAACAAACTCTTCCCCGATTTTATGGGATTTCAGAGCAAGTTTGTACAGTAAACTGTGAAAATCTGACTTTACAGGACCTTGATATGGATTTATAGCCATTACAGCAGTATGTGGTTCCACCTTAAACCATCAGTGTCCCTCCTCTACGTGTGGTCCCCTGATCCCAGTCCTGACAAAGACCTGTCAAACCACAGCTACCTGTGATCCCCCAGGCTGACAAGCAACTTTACTCCATTTGTCATCTGCACCTGCCCTCTATCAAGGAGAATTAAAATAGATATGCTAAAACATTTGCTCCCTTGTCAATGATCATGACATTCAAGAATGTGCCCTCACCAACTTCACTTCATTCATTAAATGAAAAAATCATTTGGAAATTTCTATTATTGAAACACAATGTATACACATTCATTCTATGAGACCACACAAACGTATTTCTCTACACATGTTTTGTTTCTGTAAGCGCAAACAGTCCATATCAAAGTAATGGCTGGTATGACTGTTATAATTTAATTCCATACAGTATATTTAGAGGGCAAACAGTTAGGTCCTGAATGTTCACACACTACCACGGAGCCAATAAGCGGTGTCAGGTTTGCAGCACTAACAGGATTAAGCACCAAGACTTTATGTCTTTTACAGCCGCTGCCAGGCACAGGCCTGGAAATAATGGGATCAGTTTTGTAGCAGTTCATCATGGAGGAAACCACCTCTTCCCACATTAGCTCAGTGTGAAGGGCCCTGCTGCATTTGGTCACCCTGGAAAACGGTCATAAATTGTAAACAAGTATTGACAATGTGGGCAAATACACATGGAAATATCCAATGCATTAAGATGAATATTTAACACATATGGGATGCAATTTCTCTAACAAGGCTAAGTGTAATGGGGGCAAAGGTTTGCAAAAAAAGGGTGCCAGTCAATCACGCATGCACTGTAAATGACAGCATTAAATGATCACAGTTCATAAAGTCTTTATTAAATGGAACTGTCTTTTGATCTGAGGTGCCTGTGCTTTAAACCAAATCTGCCAGTCATCACCTGTAACTTCAAAGCTGGCCTGGGCTGTATGCACTGGAGGTGGGGTATGACAGGTTGTAAAAGAAACCAAAAGCAACATGAAGGGTAAGGTGCAAGGATTGTTGAGATTAGCGTAATACCTTTTTTTTTTTTTTTTTAAGGCACTTCAAAAAACAGAGGGACCAGTGACAATGCTGTGATGCCTGAAAGCAAAGTCAGTAACTTCTTAGTGCTGTAGCCTCCACAGGGACAATTGTCCTGATTACTCCAGACTAGATGAATAACAGCCACTTTGATTACAATGTCACTCCAGTCATTATGATGAATCAAGGCGGATTTGGAAGTATTTGGAGCCAACAGCTACCTAGCTATTTGGTTAGCTGCTGCTGCTAGCGTAGTGTTTATCAAAGCTGAAAAATGCTAAACTACCTCATGACACTGAGTGACGCAGGAGATAGTGAATGATAAGCATTCGCGGCTTCATCAGACAGACGACTTCTGCCACGTTCCACATTGACTTTTTGACACAGTCTTAATGGAAAAATATTGATGAGTGCAGCAATAACAACCCTCTTCAGGAAATAAAGCGTTGTGCAAGCAAAAAATTAACAGCACAAAAGAATCCATATGAATGTAATTTAAAGTTAGTTGCACTTCACCAAGTTATTAATGGGGTACATCTGTCTGTTTCAGGAAATTTGGGGTCACGTGCACAAAGTAATTCAAAACTGGTAATAAAGGTTCTGCATTAGATTTAAGTCATTATTGCAAAATATCAAGTTAAGTTTTGATGAAAAATATTTGACAACATTGCGAATACTGTGTTGTGTAGAAGGAGTAAATGTTTTTTACTGTGCCTGTGTCTCCCGCATCCTCAAGGATACAAAGTCCCATTTACTATTCCAACACATACTGTTACAGTGCAACATTTACTTTCATTTCTGTATTCTCAACCAGCTCAGAAAAGACCTTATAGATCTTGTAGTTAAATTCACTAACATTAAGATTAATGTGTTGCTCATCACCTTGCTCTTTGTGGTTGAATCTCTCTCCAGCCAGCAGCCATTTATTCACATAGGGCAAACTGTCATAACAAATTGCTACAGCAGTTCACGAAGAAATTATTGTTGAGATTAACATGAGGAACAATATGTTGGAAAACATGAAAAGAATGCTGTGGCTGTACAAAACGTACAGATAAATGTTTGGAACATACAACGGTATCTCCTCTGATGATGACTCTGAGGAGGCAAAAGCTAGATTTTAAGGGCATTGGCAGGTGGTTATTTCGGCTTGGTTGAAATGCATCATTCCAACAAGTCGCATGGTTAAATCAATGATACAGCACCCCTTAGGGCAGTCAGTACAATTCTGAAGTTCTACAACACCCTGGCAGGTGGTACCATCATCAGCTGGCAGTCTTGTAATCACTTTCTTTTGTACACTAGGCTTGTACACTTGGTACTTGAATTGTCTTATTGATTTTATCCTGCAAAAAAGTCTCTCTGTATTTCTCTCACTACTAGAGAAGCTACACAGACTAATAAATTGCTTAAAATGAGAATAAAACTAGTTTACTGGAGTACCAAGAGGGATGAAACATTGTTTCAAAATGACATTTAAAAAAGCACAATGAAGAATTTCGCACAGCAAAAGACAGCGATGACACAATTAAATTCCTCCTATAATCGAAACCATTTTTGACCCTCTTTATCACAGTATCTGTCAGTATTATTTTGCAGCGTTTGGGTAAACATGGGGAAATCATTCCTGAGGGCATACTGATTAGCCCAGAGGGAATGGTAATGAAATACAGTACCTGCTTGAGAGAGTGCCTGTTTTATTGCTCTATTATACATGAAAGGAGCTGAAGGCTCTTAGAAGCCCTTCTTCAAAGCAAGAATCATTGCCTCACATCTCTCTCATGCCTGTTTCCATTCAGGGCCTGTTGATTGCTGTTTATTTTTGCTCCATTTTTGCAAATGAAATGGAAGTCATTCCAGACTGGAAATGGGTGAGATTTTTCTCTCTCTTTTTTTTTCAAATTTGGCTCTCTGTGTGCTTCTTGAGAACATGTAACTTACACAACAAAAAGCGAAAACATCCCCCAAAAGGAATTGCTCTCTAAATCACCAAGTCCTCCAACTTCAACAAGGATATAGGTTGTTTTTTCAACCCTCTGATACAACTCACAGGGGCGCTTCTTGAAATCACAGTGGCACCTCAGTTGTCATGGTTACCTTAATAAACACACCATGCACGCCTGACTTTTCATGGTTGCACCAAAAAACTCATGACTGTATTAAGAGTGTTGCAGATTGAGAGTTAGGGATACTACTTGGTTAGGTGTGAATAAAATTATGCACATTAATAGCTTATAATTTTGATTAAATGGGGAGGAAAGTAGAGTTGAAGAGTGAAGAGTGTACAACTTTGCTTTATTTGTGTTCAGGGCAGGTAACACGCGAGCTGTTATGCAGTCTGGATAGAAAGTTTTATCAATTTAAAATTGAAAGTCAGATGTATGTAAGAAGAAGCTGCTGACCTTGGGCTTAGGCGTTATGACAGAGTGGGTGAAACATATATCAAGGCCATGTGAGGTTATAAAATCTTTGGCAATACATGCATGCACAAAAAAAATGACTTAAATTTCAGTAGCTGAAGTAGTAAAAGCTATATCGATGGATTTGCTCTTCACTCAAAAGGTTAAAGCTATAAAGGTAAAAAGAAATGTGAAAAACAAACAAAAAAGATAATAAATGGATAATCAAATCAGATGTCCAAGTGACAAGCGCTGGGGACATACATATGTACAATGAATGAAAGTATGATCATCAACAGGAAAGCACTGTCCTGTGCAATGAAGCATATGACCGGAAGTATTGCTGTCTGAAAAGATGTGTTTTTCATGCTTCATGATAGCATGTCTCTAGTGACTACAACCTTTGCAGTGAGAATAAGATGTCATTAGAGGGCTAGGACATGGAGCAATTGCTGCCAGCTGGTCAAAGGTTAGCACAAGGATAGATGCGCAACACACCCATACGACGCAAACTGCAGCCCTGAGTAGGTAGGAAAGCAGCTCAGAGATGAGGGTGTGTTGCTCCCTAGAGGCTAGAGGGCAAAAGAGGAAGAAAGTGAAATGTGTCAATTTGGGAAGGCCACAGACAAGGGCATGAGTCCCACAGGGTAAAGAGAGCTGGAGAGAGACCATGCAGAAACCAGAGGCAACGGTGAGGCTCCGTAATCCAGCAGTTTCATTTCACTTTAAATGTTTCATTTCAGTAGGGCGGTGTTGTGGGAGGGGTGGGGGGTGGCTGGGGGCACAGCCATGCAAGGTCATGCAGTCGCAGAGGGAAAGGATGGTAGTACAGATTATGTAAGCAATGTTTTGAGTCTGACTTAAAAATAGAAACTGTGGGTGATTCCTTAAGATAGGTGGACAGACCACAGACCACCCCATGACACGAGGGAAGTGAGAGAGAAAGACTTACCATCTGTTGACTTTTCAGAAATGACAGGGCAAGCTGGGTTGGAGCACAGGGCCCAAATAGGTAGTGGGAGTGAAGCAATTCATTATATAAGGGAGTAGGTAATGATCTGTTCTGTCCCAGTTCCAAGCAGGATTTTGGCAGCAATTCCAGATAAGTTATCAGTGTAATATTAAGGGTAGTGGTGCACCTACCAAAAACAAAAAAAACAAAAAAAAAAATCAGCAGCAGCAGTGGCAAAACTCTTAATTAGGTTTTCACCATCATATCATCATCCCTTCAGAAGTTGTATTGTGTGGGGCATCTTTCAAGAAGAAAACATGAGCTGAGTTATTTCATGCTTCATTATTTCAGGCAAATGTGTAGATGTGAAATGCATCTTGACAAGACGTTTAAAAGTTACTAAGTTTTTAGGGGCTAAAGCCCGCAAGTCCTGTTGGACGACAGTGCTATGTTATTGAGAATACAACCAATAATCCAAAAACTTCATCCATGTAAGCATATTTAAATCACATGACAGCTGGGGCAGGATTTGCTCTGAATTTTAAAGCAGTCTCTTTCACCGGCAATTGCCAACCCTGGCAACGAACTGCCACACCCCATTGGTTGCCAAATGGCTGAAGAGAACGAAAAACACTAAAAGAAAAAAGAAGAAAAAAAAAAGCTCAAGTCACTGGAGGCTTGAGCCAAGCATGCAACCTATAATTTTCTTTTCCCCTTCCCTTTAAAAACTATGAAATAACTCTGAATGTTACAAACCTAGCCATGATCTTATAATGTGTGGCACCTGACTTCTACACCTGATAATGAGACTCATCAAGTGTGTGGGTGTTGACACATTTATACCTGTGTTTAAACTAATTCTGTTATACTTTTGAGTGATGTTCTGATTTATCAGTTGGAAACTGCGTTACATGGATATGAAGCACATAATGTGCACACACGGGGCTGTCAAAGTTAATGCGGTTTTATCGCGTTAACGCATTATTTAATTGACGCCGATAATAATTTTATTGCACGTTAATCTGAACTTTTTTTTTCTTTTTTGTTGCCGAAACATCAAGTATCCTGCTACCGCTGTTCCTGAGCTGCCTCCAAAAGACAAAGTTATGTGATGCCACATAACACCAGCTATAACACTGGGCAAGACCCCCCCAGGACTGAGCTCAGTCTCATTCATATCACATCATACCGCATCAGTAGGCTGCTGGTAAATGTCACAATAAATGTAATCGCGTATTTGGTAAACATGTCTCCACGACGCTAACAGCATCACTGTCCAACGGAACATCACTCTGCTCCGTGGTGAGTTTAAGGTCTCTGTGGTGAGTCAGTGCGTTGTGAGACTTACAGCTCCAGGACAGAGAAGCAGTGAGTTCAACAGAGCATCCAGGCAAAATGTAAAATATCCATACATCTGTTATTGTAATTTATTCTGCTGCTTCTCTCCAAAAGTGACCAGACAGACAGGTGTGTATGTGTGTGAGTGAGTTACTATGCGCTGTCTTATACTGTTACAGAAAACCCTGCATATGTTTTTGCCCCTCCTGTTCCTACACTAGAGAACTTGTTCTTCTTTTAAATACCACTGGTATTACATCACTGGATGTTGTTTATACTTTCCATTCAGATTGATTGGAACATAATACAGTTTCTGTTATTTCGAGCAAAAAAGAAAAAAACTGTGATTAATCACAATTAACTCAGAACAACTCTGAGATTAATCGTGATTTAAAATTTTAATCGCGTGACAGCACTTGCACACATTAATAGCTTCAACAGGCAAATCATTTGAGATTACTTTAAAGTCAACACTTTGTCAACATCAAGGTCTGTTACTACTAAAAATTTGATTATGGACAGTCTCTTGTCATTACAACAGACCAACCAATCTAGATTTTTTGTTCAAGTTTGACAACTAAGCACTG